>VUYV01000229.1:2363-97299 GCA_008711295.1 Anarhynchus alexandrinus | reverse complement strand
CCCCCCCCCCTTCCTCCTCCGTGCGTGTGCGCGCGGCCCACGCGGACGCGCGTGTCCCCGCAGGTGTGGCGCTGCCCCGCGTGTCCCGTGTCCCCCCGTGTCCCCTCCCCCCCCCCGGTGCGGGTCCCCGAGGGATGCGGCGGGTGGGTGGGTGGGTGATCGTGGGGGTCACCGCGGGACTCTGCCCCACGCGGGCGCATCGGCACCCGTGGGCTCTGCTGGCTCCGAGGGGAGATGGGGGAGAGGGAGCCCCCCCACCCGAGGGTGGTGTTCCCCTCCTGCTCCTCCGTCCCTCTGCCACTGACCGGTACCCACTGTCCTCCCCCCCCAGCAAGGAGAGCTCAACAGCTTCCTCTGGACCATCCGCCGCGACCCCCCCGCGTATCTCTTCGGCACCATCCACGTGCCCTACACGCGGGTGTGGGACTTCATCCCGGACAACTCCAAGGCCGCCTTCCATGCCAGCTCCAGCGTCTACTTCGAGCTGGACCTCACCGACCCCTACACCATCTCTGGGCTGGCCAGCTGCCAGATGCTGCCCCACGGGGAGAACCTGCAGGACGTGCTGCCCCGGGAGCTCTACCGCCGCCTCAAACGCCACCTGGACTACATCAAGCTGATGCTGCCCCACTGGATGACCCCGGACCAGCGGGGCAAAGGGCTCTATGCTGACTACCTCTTCAACGCCATCGCCGGCAACTGGGAACGTAAGAGGCCCGTCTGGGTGATGCTCATGGTGAACTCCTTGACGGAGACGGACATCCGCTCAAGAGGGGTGCCGGTGCTCGATCTCTACCTCGCCCAGGAGGCCGAGAGGATGAAGAAGACGACGGGTGCGGTGGAGAGGGTGGAGGAGCAGTGTCACCCGCTGAACGGGCTCAACTTCTCCCAGGTAAGGAGGCTCCTGGGCCTCATGGCTTATCCCAGGAGGTGGGGGCCATTCTCCGTGCATGTTGGTGGGTTTTATGGGCACGAACCCAAACGCTGTTGCAGCGGGATGGGTTGCTCATGGGCTCCAGCAGCCTTTGCGTCGGGCTGCCCATTCTCCATCGCGCCGATCCACACTGCCTGCAAAAAATCCTGCGATGTGCGCTGTGAGTGCTGCGCCGCGTTTATCATGTGTATCATTCATTTGAGAGGCAAATGTCTGGGGTGTGAATGTGTGTGTCCGCTGGCTTGCCACTTGTGAGGGAAACTTCCACGCCTCCCGTCCTGTCCTGGAGCTGGGTAAAAAGTGTGCTTTTTTTTGTTTGTTTGTTTGCTTGTTTTTCAAGTGAAGCAGCTCTGTGGTACTTGTCAGGAAGAGGATGAAACTTGAACAATTGAAAAAGAAATTTCAATATTGTTCAAATAGATTTAAGTACGTGCAAACTGTCAGTCGTCTGTTTAGTAGTCACTCCAGGTCAAAACAAACTGGCTCACGT
Source organism: Anarhynchus alexandrinus (assembly GCA_008711295.1). NCBI lineage: Eukaryota > Metazoa > Chordata > Aves > Charadriiformes > Charadriidae > Anarhynchus > Anarhynchus alexandrinus. The sequence goes on along the minus strand of VUYV01000229.1, from coordinate 95,875 downwards.
TGCCGTCATATACTGGGGGAAATTAAGTGCTCAATCTGCGTGGACTTTTTTTTCATTTTAGAACAGGTAAAGTTCAGCAAAAAGAAAAGGATGTAGATTAAGAAACAAAAGTTATTGGTGTAACTGGACTCCAGAATTCTTTCAGTGGATTTAGCTTTAAACAACCAAGTACTAAGCCATGCAGTCTATTTCATTTCAGTGGATTAATCAGGAACACAGTCACAGCTATTGACTTTGCTTTGTGAAACTGTTTATATGAAATCAGATTTACTAGAAATTCAGGAAATGAATGTGTGTGGAAGAAAACAAATAATCCAGGGGAAATTTAAGATGGTGTCAGTTATGGCAATGATATTTCATTTTTAACCTGCTTTTCGTCATTAGTTTTGGATCAGCCAATTTCCAGCTCTGTCTTGCTGTCCTAGTTTGAGCAAAAAAAAATCTTGGTGTTGTGGGAATAAGGATTAAAGGACTGATCTTTGGTGTGATTAAAATGTCCTTAGAGTGCCTTCACTCCCTTCTCCCCTGAAGTCTAGTGGGAACTGTTTTAAGGGGAAAAAGTCTGGCTTTCACAAACATTTGGTTCATCTGATATTTCAACTAGAAGTCTAACTCTGCGTACAGCCTTCAGAGGAGAAGATTGGTTGCATACACTTTTGGAGGGATTTTCTTGTTTATCAACAAAAATAATTAAAAGAAAGCCCCTCAGGACCTTCGCATTCATTAACACACACGCAAACCAAGGAATTCGTTTTACCCTGTTCTGTTTGAAAGGTTTAAGTGCCTATCCTCTCTGTTGAACCCATTCTTTAAGGTGAGGTAAAAATAATTAACCATTCCAGGCATCCAATAGCATTTGGCTTTATTAGGTCAAAAATGGCAGTTAGAATCAAGCACTTGGTTAAAAACGTATCACTTGGAAGCCTTTTAAACGTGAATCATATTACATTTTTTTTCTTTTTAGAGAGAGAGAGCGCGCGCAACAGAGGAAGGAAAAGGGACAGAGTACAAAACTCACTGCTGCTCTTACGATAATTCTGTTTTTCTCTTATTCTCTAAATTTTAAATAGAAACAAAAATTTCCCCTTCATTTTCCTACAATAATAATCCAAAAAAGAGCAACAAAGGTATTTGTGCTATTGGCAAGTAAAGGACAATCATTTATGCAAAAAGTTTGTGCTGATTAAAAAAATACATTACATTTTAATTATTACGGAGAATTGACATTGCTGCTAAAATAGATCAGTGTTCAGGAAGATTTTTCCTAGATAGAAGCTTTTTCTGGGAACAAGGCCACCAGAACAACATGAGACAAAATTAAACAAAACAAACCAGATATTTATTTTCTTGCTTCCTCTAGATTTCATGCATCCTGACACCTGGCTAGTTGTTTAACAATAGTAATTTGTAATGTTATCACACCGTCTGGCAGTCCTACTGCTTGGTGTATTACTGTGCTAATTTAGTGGAGTGGATTACTATTGCTAGGTTTTGCCTCCCAATTTCAGGTCTTGGAGCCTTCCTTAAGCAACACGTAATTAAAACACACTAAAATGGAAATCAGAAATTGAGCAGCTTTTGTCTTGTAGCCTGTTTGCACAGTTTGATGAGAACATCTGTGATAAATTACAGTCCCAAATCTGCTAAGGGCATCAGCAGTTTTTACCTGTTTTCGGCATTACTGTTACGGGAATACTGCACGTAATTTCTGCATTCGGAATTCAAATTTTGAAACTGTGCCTTGCTGAATCATGTCAATGCTTTTGTTTCCCCTGTCCCCAAAGTCCAGTTTTTTTGCCCTAAGCAAATTAAAAAAGAAAAAAAAGCTTTTTTTTTTTTTTTTAACTTCTTCCCCTCAAAGGCAGCTTTGTGCTACTGCAAATATTTAATCTGACTACATGCACCAAATCGGTTAATCTGATACCGCGAGGAGGAGGAAATCTAGGAGTGGTCCTGGTGTGGTACTTGGTTTTGATCTGCTCTGAAAGAAAGCGGATACACTTGCATTTTTGACCAGGAATGATCTTTGAAAACGTTCTGTGCGTGGCTTTGAAATGTTGATTGTCTTAGCCGGATGAAAAGATTAAGGTGGCTCATATAATTAGCTGCTTCCTGGAGAGCCCGCTCTGGCAGGTAGAGCACGGCGCATTGTTTTCTATTGTAAACCCCGAAACTTTGTAGTCTGATGCTCCGCTCCCTCTGAAATCTCCGCTCGGGGTTTGGTGCCGCTCTCCCAAACCGGCACCGCTGGGATTGCCCTCCTTTCCCGCGGACCGGTGGCTTTCCCGTGCGGCTGGCGGACGAGCGAGCATCCTTGCTGCCCCCGGGGACTCTGCTCACTCAACGTCTGGGTCCTTGGTATTGTATCGCTGGTGGCAAGGCATCCGAATCGCAGCAAAAGGCTGGGTTGGGAGCCTGGCAAGAGGGGGGAACTCAGGTCAGGTTTGGGTCAGGTTGAAATTTCACCGCTCCTCGGTGTATGAAATTTCAGGGTTTTCACTGGAGGTGGGACAGAAGGAGCCGAGACGCGCGCGAAGAAGGGGAAGCAGACAACTTTTCTGTCTGGCAGCACAGATGTTTATTTGCACAGTGGCCAGAAAAGTGCCAAATCAAGTGGGCCAGGACTGAGAAGAGCTGGTGAGGGGCGGATGGTGTTCAGGGCTTTCTCTTGTTGGGGTCCTGGCAGAGGCACTGCAGCTGGTGCCATGACAGGCCATGAGGACTTGTCCACGCATCCTCCGAGGGCCAGCTCGGCAAAGGGTTCAGCTTTCCCTCCTCTTTGTGCCCCTGACACAAATCTGTGGTGAAAAGCTCTCCCCAGGCTGTTGTTGGAGCGAGGAGGATGGTGACGGTGACTCCTGCAGTTCCTGGAGTCTGTCTGTGTCCACCCTGATCACCCAGGGCTGTGGTGGGACCCTCAGGCAGCATCACCTCCCCACGAAGAGCCTGTGTGGTCGGTAAGGGGAAGGTCTTTCTCCTCTAGCACAACCGCTCTGCCCTGGGGAGGTGGACGGTAGCTCTTGGTCGTGTTTTTAATCCCGTCTTTCAGCAGGATCCCCAGACAGAGACAGCGCTGATATCCCTTCCTCCAAGTTAGAAATAACATCCCTCTCCCATCCCATCCCGAGCTCGCTCCCTTCAGGGAGAATCTGCATTCAGCCCGTGCCAGATGCCCTGAATCCCAAGGTTTGTGAGGGGAATTTTGTGTCGGGGCCAGACTCCGTCCTGACCTGTCGGCGGGGGAAGCCGTCAGGCCGGAGGGGAGCTGCCGGCACCCCCTTTCCTCTGCCTCCGCTGGTCCGGGCTTGCGGAGCCCTGACTCCGGTCTTCTCCGGCCTGTATCATTTCCAACTGCAGGGGGAGATGTTAAATATCAAACCGGTGTTGATTGGATCAGAGACGGCCTCAAAGAAAGAAACCTTAGACCGTGCCAGATTAAACTTCACACTTCACCATTCTTCCCCTTTCATTTCTTTGCCGCCTCATTCTCTGCACAAATAAACCTCGTCTCCCTGCTTCCTACCAATGAGACAGCATTCAAGGGGCAGGAATGACTTTGTTAACAAAATCAGTCTTCATTTCCCAGGTCCTGCTGTTCCATCAAACCCTGGGACATGGCAGCTTTGATTACTCTAGTGATAGGATTAGAGGGGGAACAAGTGCTGTTTAATAAAAGGCCGATGGGTGGTCCATCACGTTTGGTCACTGACAGATCTGCAGTCTTGGAGCTGGACCTTCGGTGGCAAAACAGCACAACGCAGTAATACATAGACAGGGCCACGGCCTGGACTTGATGTGCCATCTCCCCTGTCCACCTGATAAACATTTCTGTCATCGCAAAGCCGGGACTCTCGGAGCTGACAGGGACCGGTATAGCTGACTTCAAGGGAAATTTGCCTCTTTATACTAATGAAAGATCCATGCTCAAAGTTTTCCCAACTGTATTAAAGGGCTCCGTTTCAGAGCTAGTTGACTTTTGATGATCCGTGTAGTTTATTTGAGGCAGTATTATTGATTTCTGGGTTTTAATTTTATTTTTTTAATAGGAAAAGTGTTTTTTGTCTAATAGAACTTGTACCTTTTTGCTTTTTAAAAAATTCAGGCTTCATGAAAAGGGCAAGAGTCATCAAAAATAGCTTAGTGTCATCTGTTTTGATTGCTGAATATTGTTGAAAGAAACGTTGTTAAAAGTTTTGCTTATACATAGTCATACATAGCGCACATAGTTTTCAGCTTGCTGGCTTTAATTAAACTATCACCTCCTTCACCCCCCCACACCCCAGGGTAAAAAATTTCCCCCAGTAAAATTAACCTTGGGGTAGAAATTTGTGCAGCAGCAATAGAAATCCTTCCATTTAATTCCCTTTGAATACTAGCGGAGCTGCTTTACGTCTTTACCAGGGGAACTGCTGAGGGTGAAACTATGCAGGTATTAAAACTACACTAGTCACAGTAACACCTGAAAGGATCAGCAGCTGACGTTTTATAGCTGTAACTAACTGTACGTGTTGCTCTTTACAGCCAGTTACTGTGTGCTTCTTCACCACAGCCCCCTTGAAAGGCCCACCCTGGCATTTGATGCCTATTAAGAAAAAAGCCCCAGTCAGTTAATGATGGCTCGAGGGGCAGCTGGCAATTGATCTATTGTATTTATTGTGTATATAACTGCAAGAAGTGTTTTTAGAACAAGTTAGATATGAGCCCTTCCTTTCCCTCTGATCCTTCACACCTCCCGTGGTAAGATCCAAGCCCAAGACAGGTGTACCTGCCACCCACGAGCAGATCTGAAGAGGATTCGGCTGGTGAAATTGTTTGCAAAATTATGGGTGCTGCTTGTGATCAGTTATAGGCAGGAATTGCACCTTTGTAAGGTGAGCTTTGAAAGGAATAAATCCCCAGAAAAGAGTGGCAAACAAGCCTGGCACTCTAGGGGGTCCCGACTGTATTTGAGGCAGCTGAATATTACCGCTGTATAGAAGTCGAATTGCAGAATTGTGCCATTTTTTTTCTCTGTGTGTGGCGAGAGGTGAGTTGAGGTCAGAGCGGGGTCTCTCTGGCTCTGGAGATGCCTGGTCCTGGCGGTGGGGAGCCCTGGTCCCGCTGCAGGGTGAGAGGCACGGGGAGCACCCAGGTGTGCGCTTTGCTCCCTGGAGGAGATGCACTCCCCAAGCTCTTCTTTGGGGAAGGGGATCAGAAGAGGGACAGATGACCCAATCCATCCCCGTACTCAGGCATTAATGCTGCTTTCAAATCCCTGTGGGATCTCCCCTGGAGCAGTTTGCCACCTTCAAGCTGCTTACCCACTAAGTGCGAAATACTGCCTTCTTTAGTAAACGGTATTTCCACAGCGATGATTTTCTCTCTGTTTGTTGTCAGCTGTCAGTTTCTGATGCTGTTGCAACAGCAGTCAGGATCCTGCCCTGGGCCCAGAGTGCTTTGCTTATAAACAGAACGAACCATTGACCTTAAAAACCTCAACTTCAAGTATAGTGCAACCTACAGTCCTCAGAAAGTCTTTAACAGCCTCCCCTCAGCTCCCTAGTGAGTAGCAATCCGCGTTATAAAGCCAGCCCACATCATTCAGGCTAGTCAGAGGTTCCTGTATTGAAAAGGCCAGAAATGATCTTAAGCAAGGGCACTCATTCACCCTGCACTCCTGCGGAGATGGAGATCAGCGGCAGGGCTCCTGGCAAAGCATATTTGGGAACTTCAGAGGGACGTACTGTAAAATAACAGGTTTCCCCGGTGCTAGGCTTTACACTGCAAACCCTTATTAATCTCTTCACTGTCATTAGGAGTTGATGAGACAGGTAAAAGGCAGAAGAAATCACAGAGTTATTGCTTGAGCCATATGAAATTGGTGTGATTTCTTTCATCTTTTTGGTCCTATTAGGGGGTTCCCTGCATGCCTGGGTGAGGGCATCCCCAGAGCACAGTGTTTAGGAAAGCACAAAAAAGGAGACTTTGAGCAATGATCAGCGTTTTGGAAACTTCATTTTTTTAACTTTCAAGAGTCATCATTAGAAGAGCCCTGTTTTGCTGGGAAACATATCTGTCTCGTGTCCACATACTGTCCCAAATCCCTCTTTTGAGATGACAAGCAATTCAGATCCTAGATGCTACTAGACTTAAAATCCGCAGAAAGCACTGCAGGTTGATCACAAAACTTCAATATCTTTCTGAACCTCTCAAATTATTTATAGGGTGCAGTCACTAAGACGTTTTTCTGAACATTGCAGCAATTTGTGAACCTAATATTCTTTCCATAACCCATAAAGCATTATGGTTTCCAGCTTGCTTGAGACACCAGAAATTAAACTGGTGCCCGCAGAGCTGGAAACTGCAGATATCGGTGTTTCAACTTAGTATCTTAGTTCTGGGATGGGAACTGGAACAAGGCTATGCTCTCTGCAGAGTGGGAACAGACATGCAACTAAAATGCATGACTGGTTGTATCTGTCACAACAGCTAGTAGTTACAGCATCTCATTCATCTCCGTGGATTTGTTTTTTTGCAGAACGTTATAGCTGCCTTGTGTCATTGTTATTGTTTATTGGATCTAGTTGTCATTTAAGTGCACAGAGAATTAGAATTGACACGGTTAATACCTGTGTCAGAAGCTCAAGCAGGAATTAGCACAGATGACTGCTACTTTTATCACTAATTATTCCAACAGCAGTCCTTACCATTTGGATTTCCAATTTTTAGAGCTTCTGCTGCAAGTCATTTCAGGACTTCTAGCACAATATAAATGAAAGTTGCTAAAAACTGTAAATTAAAACCATGTGTTCAGCATTTTGGGATAGATGTTGTATGACTTGAGGAGGCTCATTAGCAAAAGTATTTTTAGTTTGAACGAGATCAAAGACCCTAGATTTTCCACTCTGAGGGTCATTTAACATAGGCCTAGACACCCCATTTCTCATCGTACATAGACTCCCATAGGCCAGTTATGCCTGAAGAAATCATCATCCCTGAAATATTGTCATTAGATTTATTATCAGTGGACCACTGCTGATCACCTCTGTCCAGGCACTGCAATAACACTGAGGGCTGAAGAGTCTTGCAGATGTCAAAAGGGAGTTTTATTACTGACTTCTTCAAAATCAGGATTGCAGCCCATGCCAGTGGGTAGCGGTGTTAGATGTGAAAGACCATTGGTATGAATCAAATCCTATATGTTGTTCTCATTCCAGAGTATCCCTTGAAGCCAGGGATAACACTGAACCATTCCCAGAAACTCCTATTAGCAAATAGAGAAAGGATTGTAAAAAAGGAAAAAGAAAGTGTTCTGTTTTCTTCTTTTCTTAGGCTCAGTTAACATGGAAGTTACAAAACCTTCCAAATGAATTCCAGGCCAGAGGTTCTTCATGCTTGGGTATCCCTGCAGAATCACAGAGTTCACTGAGATGGGCATGGAACAAAGCTAGCAATTCGGTCATAGCCAACATGTTAGCTGTAACCACAAAATTAAGGGAATCACACTAAATGCTTTACGTTTTCCCCAGATTGCCCCAAACTAGCTTCTTCTACCCTAACTCTTGTATTGGGGCACCCGTCGGGAGACACAGATATCCCCAAAACATAAAACAGAGAAGAAGCTGCCTTCATAGAGCAAAGCGGTATTCATCAGGCTCCCTTTGTGAGCCAAGGAATGAGAAAAAGGAAACAGAAACCTTCAAGTTACTTTCAAACCTCTTTCCATTTTAATAAAAGTCAACTTACGAGGAACACAGGGAAAATATTTCTTTAAAGCGGGAGTTTCTACGTCTTGAAAGTATCCCCTCAATATTTTAGAGACTGTATTAAATCCAAGGTCTCCATTAGGCTCCCTCACTTTTGTTAACAATCACAATGAAGACTGGTTATTCTCTGTACACTTTCTGCCACCGCACAAATTTTGCCTTCCTTTGATTTCTTGCAGGCTTTTCCTATTACAGGTGACAGCATAATAGTGATGGGGAATATTTATTTAAATGTGAGACAAAATGCTCACAGTATAGGAGTTTGCAGAGTCGGCAGAGGGGGAGAGGGCAAAAGGGTGATTGGAGAAACATGCCCAACTTTTTGAAGGACTTTCTATTTCTGGTGTGTGATTGATTTACAATTTTAGAAATCGTCATCAAGATTAATGTTATTCCAGTGGTGAAGTGTGATGGGACACGTCCCAGTGTGTCCCATTGGTTCTAAAGCACTGGTAAAATCATCACAGAACTATTAATTGGAAAAGAGCTAATCCTTGCACCATGTGAAGAGCTGGTTCTGACATACTGGGAGCCAACTGGGATGGGGCATGTAGTTTGCTTTCAAGCTCAGGTAATTATTTTTGGGATATCACAGGAGCAAGAAACGTGCAAGTATGCTAAAGGGTCTCAAAATTATTCTTTTGGTAAGAGTTATCTATACAGAACCCCCTTCTTTTTCATAATGACTTTTTTTCCTGATTAATACAGGAAAAAGCTAGAAAGACCATTTTCAAGAAAGCTCATTATTTGCTTGCTGAAGGAAATAACTCACTAAGACGTAGAATGGAACTCAAGTTTCTAGTACCAAGTTACGGCCAAAACAATTGTAATATGGCCTGGCCTTCAAACAACTGGGATGCTCGATTGGTAGATGGCTGCAAGCAAACTGAAGTTGAGTTCCTTCAGCATTTCTCCTTTCCATTTGCAGAACAGCAGGGAGGTATTTTCTTTGCTTAAGAGTATGAGCGTCAGGCCATGAGACCAGGTTATACCATCCTGAAATAATCCAAGTCTTCTGGTGGCAAGATGAAGTTCAGAGGGTCATGGCAGGAGGCATTGGCAGGCATGAGACACTATTTGACTTCATGGACTGGTTTGTCGCTGTATGCAGACTTGTGCTGACTAGCTTTACCCAGCTAATTGTGTGAGGCCAGGGAGGATTTTCTTTATTAACTCAAGTGGCTTGGCTGTGAAATGAGACATACTGTACAGTATATAATTCAAGCTCACTTTCAAAGGCATTTTTGTTGAAGCTGGGTATCCAGAGAGACCCGAGCCTTTAACATGTATGCATCTGAAACGCGCTCTAGAAACTTAATAATTTAAGGTCAGCATTTACACTGGTTCATGTTCCAGTAATGGAATAGTGCTTGCTTTAAAAAAAATACTCTATTTATATCTCAATGTATAACGGTGTGTTTTTTCTGAGAAAGAAACTGACTGCTTTGAGCACTTGCTGTGTGTTAACTATGGCTGGATAAACTTGTAAGGGACGCGCCGTGTAGAGACCTCAGCAAATTATGGCTCTGAAGTTGAAAGAAAGCATAGTTGGGTGCACTTGATGTGCATTCTCCAACCTGAAAGTATTAGTTGTTGAGAATCTCTTCTAGTAGTACCCTTTTGTGTCTTGGGAAGTACAAAGAGCTGTAATCTCCCAAAAGGTGTCATATTTTGGCATATTTTGGATGGATTTTGTCATTACTGACAAAGAGATCCCAGTGGAAGATATCCCTAGGAATGCAAAACACAATCACCAAAACCCACACAAGATCCCTTATCATGCTCTCTCTAAAGCTGTTGCAGATTCATTTGAATTACACTAGAAAGATTTATCTCTTATTAATGGAGCACTCTTCATTTTTTAAAATTGAGTTGTTGTGCAACACATCAAGTAACAATGTCATAACACATCGTAAATCAGTTTGTTCACTGAAGGATTCTAGATGAGTTAATCTAACATCCTGGACACAGTTCATGAGCAGTTAATTTTAGCAGTTCTCTTTGATATATATCAGTTAAGGCAAAGCAACTCCAGCCATTACGGAGAAGAGTCAAAACTGGTTAACGGCAAAGCAAGTACAGACAGAGATTGTTCAGAGATAAAGCCTTTGGCAGATCATTCAAGGGATCTTTGCTTTATATAGAACAATTGTAGCTCTAATACCAGCAGTGCAGACACTCTGGGACAAAGAGAAAACACACACACACACACCAAACCACAGAAGAAAACCACACACACCACTCGGTACTTGCATCTAACAAGAAAGTCAAGCTAAAGTTCACCAACCCTGACGTAGTTACCAAAGAACTCCATGGCAGGCAATGAGATGGGAAGAAATACCCCCGAAAAGGCAGTCAGGAATTATTCCCATTGTTAGTGGGAGAAACTGAGAACGTTTGATTTGAAACACAAAGTCATCCGGCAGCCTGCCAAATGCCATTTATCTCAAGGTCATGCAACATAAATAACCCCAAGGGTTAGCTCTAAAGCGGAGGAGCAGGAGGTAGCTAAACAAAAATAGGCGAAGGGATTCCTCTCTCTTCCCAGTGGATGCTGGGCATGCTATTGACAAGGTTTCAAATCCTGGCACTCCTAACGAGCCTAATGTATTAAGGGTAGTAAAACACACCAAGAGCAGAGAGTACAGCTGAATGTAGCGTCATGGAAGGGACCGCGGTTTGAGACCAAGCCACTAAGCTGTCATGCATTTTCTGCAAGAATTAGTCAGGGAGGCTAATTAAAAAGGAAAAGTCAGCCAGGAAAAAAATTCCTCTTGGAAGTTTAAGTCTGAAAACATTGATCCCTGTTATACAGTAGGGACAACCAACGTTTATTTACTGTTCGATTGGGTGTTCACATGCATTTTCCTGTTTTTCCAACGCACCGAAGTATCAGAGCCTTCTTACATTCCTAAAGAAAAAACCAAGCCTAGCAACTGTCACGTCTAGTAATCCATCATCTCTATCAGTCAGGGAAGGAAGGGGTGTGTTTTGTCGAGATCGCTTAGACCTGAGAGTACAGCTTTGAAGATACCAATAGGAGAATCCCCAAAAGACTTGGTACCCGTTCTCTGAGGTAAAGTTCAGTGCAGTTCCCGTTAAAACAAATTAAACAATTATGCAGTCCTTGCACCTGGAACCTAAACCTGCATCCCTGTGGTCCTCAAAACTGGGCAAGATGTCTTTCCCCTGGTTTATGTAGAAAAGAATTTTGTGTAGCCAAACAATTCATTAAGAGAGTTAGGAAGGAAAAAAGTTAATCAATATTCTTCTAATTTAATTGTCATCTAGATAGGATTAAAAACCAGACTGAGTGGAGTTACTTGTGGTTTCATGTTGAATTCTTGATGCCATGAAAAAAGTGAACTAAACACACTAAATCAGAAGGAGAGTTTCAAACTGAAAGTGTTTTGATTTAGCCTTCCCTTTCCTGGTTCAGCCAGCACTGCTAGAGATCACTAGACAGAGTCCTGTACATCTGTATGGTCTGAGCACCAGTCCTTCCGAACAGGAAGGAAGCAAGCTGATCGTCTAGAATAGGAACCCTCATCGTTAGTATATACACACAGGACAATTTTATATCTGTAGGATTTACATAACATGTTGGAAACTGAGGCATGACTTCAGAAGCTGAAATATCCCAAATATGTTATTACATCTGGGGCTGAGACTATGATTTATCCATCTATACATTTGTCATATCCCTTTCAACTTATTTAATACTTTTAGAAAAATGAGTATTTGTATGTGGAGGGACTAGAGTTAATGAGCTGGTGATGTGAAGGGGACATCTACAGAAGTCTAGGCTGATTGCAAACTCCATAACCTATGGTTCTTCAGGCGAGGGATTATGGGACACATCTCCATTCCCTGGTGAACAGAGCAGCTCCACCCAACTTTGAACTCTATTTTAATCCCTAATGAAACTGATTTTCTCAAACCCAAATGATCTTTAAAAATGGCAGAGAGCATAGCGTTGCATCATTAGCAATGAACCAAAGGCTTTTGTGTTGCAACAACTTTTGTTGAGGGATTGATTATTGTGTTGAAAATCTACTGATTTTGGCACTGGCTGGAGAACTCAGCAGTTCCACTTTGCATGTCCTGCCATCATTCAACAAGCAGACCCTGTTGCTAGACATCGCAGTAGGGCAGCCAGTTGGCTTCTCCCAACCTCCTTAGGTTTCCAGATGTCATAACAAAATGAGAGAGAGAGACTTAGCCATCTTCCATTTGTTTACGCTGGAGCTGCTAGGCAGAGACCAAGCCACAACACTGCACAGCTTTTCAAAAAGGACTTAATAGGCCTCTCTGTAAACAGATCTAAATATTTGCTCCAGTGACATTTATCGCATCACACTTCTGGCGCGAGTGTTTCATCCTTGTTTTGCTTGCGTGTTTGGATTCTCTTATAAACATTAATGAAGTGCTTGAATACAAATGAATAATCCTCCCCCCTTCTTCCCACCCTGGAGGGGAGGGGAATGGGAGGGCATGAAGTAATAATAGTTCAACCTTCAACCCGTAATTGCTCAGTACATTTTGATGACAGCTTTCGTTCTCACATGCTTTAAAAGACTTTATTCGGCGTGTACATCCATGCAGAAGGCATCGCACCTTTCTTCAAAGGCAGCTGCAGCTGGGGTTGGGGTAGGAGGCAGTTAGCACACAGCAGTGTGTCATTTGACATTTGATTAGTCGTAGCAAGTTGACCTGCTGCTGGGTTCCCAACAGGATGGCAGAACTGTGCCCCATCTACAAGGCTTTTAATAGGGGATATATTTAATATATTATTCCCTAGGCATCTGCTTGCAGCTATTGGCTGGACAGAATAATGGGCCTGAAACACCTCAGATCTAACTCCATATGGCTGTTCATAGAATCATAGAATGGTTTAGGTTGGAAGGGACCTTAAAGATCATCTAGTTCCAACCCCCTGCCGTGGACAGGGACACCTTCCACTAGACCAGGTTGCTCAAAGCCCCATCCAATCTGGTCTTGAGCATCTCCAGGGATGAGGCCTCCACAACTTCTCTGGGCAACCTGTTCCAGTGTCTTACCACCCTCACAGTAAAGAATTTGTTCCTAATATCTGATCTAAATCTACCCTCTTTCAGTTTAAAACCATTGCCCCTTGATGTATTCATCAACCATTACCTCTAGGTGTATTCATCTACCTCTTGCTGGAGAAATGAGGTAATTTTGCAATTACCTACAGCTTGAATATGACTGGAGACAACGTGCTTCCATATAGCCCCTTCCGTTCTCTCAATGCCTTTACGGAGGACGTAGGCCTTAGAAAGTGGGCAGTTTGGTCTGGCTTTTGATTTCCTCGCTAAAGGAGGGGGTGGGCACAGGTAAGGAAAGACTGACCAAATCTTATTTCCGTCGGTGGTTATCGTGGGGGCAACCTTTAGAACATTTTTATATTGTCTAGAGTATGAGGCCATAAAACAAATGTGGTTAGATGCCTATTTCCTGATCATAAGAGGGGTGAGGTTGTGAAGCATATCAAGGCTTCATCTCTCAACCTGCTCCAGACTGAGAAAACATTGAGTATCTCCTTCCTGTGTGGGAGCAGTTACAACACTACTCCTTTCTCCCCGTGCAGTTCAAAATGTCACAGTATCTTCCATGCACAATGAATTCTCATGTTCTCCTGCCAGGTGGGACAGTGCTTTGCTCAAGACCTTACTAAGCGTCTTTAGTTTCTGCAGCTGGGCTTGTAGGAGCAGTGGTTTGGCTTGCTTGGAAGCCAATAATAAAAGAAACTCTGTATTAGCCAAGAGGGTCTCTTCAGAAATTCCCCAAACTCATGCAGCTAAGCTCTCCGTTCTTTGTTAAGAGCAAAACTGCTGCATTTAAGCTGTGGGACATAAAAGGAGTAATCAATGCCTAGAAAGTAATCAAAAGTTCATTCTTCAGACGATCTTTAAGAAAAAAATCATCCTGTACAAGACATCTGCGGGTTTGTTGTCTGCAATAGTACTAAGTGCAAAGGATTTACTTCCCAATAATCAGGCTTTGGGAGGTCAAGATTAATACCCAAGAGGAAAATAATGCATGTGTTTCCTTCATCTGAGTGATTAGGTATAAAATGGGTTAAAAATTAATACTGTCTTTGGATCAGCATGTATATGAAACCATTCAGTCTGCACATACTTGTGTACTATTAGAAAGTGCCTGTCAACTCCATTAATTATCAAATTGCTTATTCAGTCTATACATTCCTTGCATAAATCCATATCAACTTTGCCTCTTGTAACAGTATTTGTTTATATGAACCGGAACTCTCAATCCTGAGCAGTCTAAAACGCCTCTCAAAAGAATTTCTCCGTCTGTGCCTACAGAGACCCAGACTAATTGCTATTGAGAGCGTGCTCTGTGGGGTGCTTTTTTGGTGGGGAGTTGGGAGTAACAAAATTGTCTAGAAATGTGTTTCCTTGTCACCTCTGTTGATGTTGATACTTAAAATAGAGGAGACTAAAGTTGTTACAGTTCTCAGCAGCTGTGAAGTGCACACTGGAAAAAGAAAAAGCTGAGAGAAAAGGACACAACAAAGAATTTACTGATATTTTTGTCATCCTCTGCCTGGTGTGCCAACACTAATGGAGGCTTTCTTTTTTTCGCTAATTTATAGTCCAGTGCATTCCAGGGTCCCTGTCGCTCAAGCATTCTGCCTTTCGCTTATTTGCTGGAACACAAACATGGAAGTGTATTTGGAACTCACTGGAGCCTTAAAAAAACAAAATTAAGGCAAGCTGCCAGATCAGAATCTAATACACAACATATGTTTACAGGGTTATAGTCTCTTGCCATGCTGGCTTTAGCAGCACTCCAGTATGAAGTAAATGCCTTCCAAGACCTTTTATCATCCGTCGTGCTTATCAAAACAGTGAAAATACTGTTTTTATTTCAGCAAACGTGCCTTTCCCATTGTCAGAAGCCCTTTGAATTCCTTGCCACTTTTGGGATCAATGGAAGAGTACGTCCTTGGTCTTGTTTGTCTAGTTCTCCTCTTCTTCACAAGAACTCATCTGCCTCAAGTCTGACTGGGTTCCTTCACCAGTTTGGCAAGCACCGCTGAACAGGACCCCTAGTTTGTAAGGAACGAGTAATGTTGACCCCCATCTGCCTTGTGCATTTGTAGTGTAAGTCATGGAACTCTATGAGGAGACTATGAAGGGGAGAGGGTTGTCCAAGTGTAAGACACAGAAGATTGAAGTGAAGGAGATGTTTTAGGCTAACTTGGGTTACCGCAGCTTGTCCAAATGCGAGAGGTGCCATTGATTCACACTTAATTCAGGCCACAGGCTGTAAAGAATTAGCCAGCAGTGGTTCAGTTTACCTGTTGTCACTTTTTAATATCCCAAGTTAGAATTATAGAATGGTTTAGGTTGGAAGGGACCTTGAAGATCATCAAGTTCCAACCCCCCGCCATAGGCAGGGACACCTCCCACTAGACCAGGTTGCTCATTGGCTATTATCAGATTTGAACCTGAATTTACAGACAGAGTGAGAGTTCTTGATAAACATGTAAACATGCATAAGCCATTTCCAACCCTGAAAAATGAGACCAGGCTCATTCTAGACAACATAAAACCAAACCAGTCCCTTAGTCCTGTAAAGAAAAGCTGTTTGCTTCAAACTTTGGCTCTCTCTTGGGAGCCTTCAGCACTACAGGGAGGTTAGTTTTTGGTGTGGACAATGAGTCCCACTAAGGCTCTGTGGTTTCCTTCTGGGCTGCTACCGATGCCTTATACAATGCTGGTACTTACTCATCCAGCGGTACCTCCACTCAATCTACAGCAAAATAGGACCATTGAGACTGGAGAGCTGCAAACTCAAGGCAAGGACTCTTGTGGCAGCCCAAGATTTAGGAGCATAATGCAATGGACAATGCTGCAAGGCAGAGGCAATGGAAAACAGGGACAATTACACCAGACTCCTGTCACCTCCTATGGCTGCTCTGCCCAGGGTGCAGCGTAGTAACTGCAAAGCTGCTACAGCAGCAGCTGGATTTAGCCTGCAGAACAGGTAATCAGTAACAGTATGCCGAGTCCAGGAAGATGAAACTTGATGCATCTAAAAATGTTGTGGGATGAGTCAAAGACTTGGTGGGTATATGAGGCTCTGAAAGAGCAGTAGCCCATCACTTTTTCTTCTCCTGCTCATTCTCTATATGTAGGATATACCTCACGTGATCCATGAAGCATGCTAGGCCACCTGGATCCCATGAGCTCCACATGCACAACTCCAAGCTTATCAAGGGCTGTGCTTGCAGACGAGCTGTATTAGCAGGAGGCAAGACTTGTCTGGGGCCTCAGAGACAATCCTGATGTGGGCCTTTGTGTTTCAGTTCTCTGCATGCAAGATGGGCAAGATATTAGAGCTATTTATTTTTGTAAAATGCTTTTTTTAAACAGAAACAGTGCTCATGTAATTATCTGTATTTTGAGGAAAAAAAAAAGTTCCTTCAAGTGTCTCAATTTCAAATTTAAAGTGAAGCTAGAAAAACCCAGGAGTCTCATCAGTAAAACAACAGTCTGGTGACTGACCTAAATGGACATTTTTGTGCTGTTAGTTCATAACAACACATTAAAGACAGAAAAGACTGAATTCTTAACTTTTTTCTTGAGATACAATTGTTGTTCCCTGCTGAACTGTGGAAAGCAAAAGCGCTGGAAGTCTCTTAGCAGCTTTGGATGAATACGTTAACGGAGGAGAAAGTCCTCGGGTACTTCCTTGATGGGAGCTTTCTAACACAACTCCTATGGTCCAGCTTGACCATAGGAGACTTAATATGTATTTTCATCTGATTTCCAGTGGGTCAGATCACACTGTCTCTGCTCACATTTAGTAGTGTCAAGCTGTGAGCAGTCATTGTTCTTGAAGTAGGTTTGGATCAAAATGGGAGGCAGGACATGGCAGTTTCACCTCAACATTTCATCAGGGAGGTCTCTCATATGTTGTCGTAGCTTAAAGTTCATTTCAGAAATAAAAATCACATACCTGGAAGCCACATAGGCTGAAGTATAAATACAGATCTTACATCTCTTGCAGCTCCAGGACTTCATTCTTTGTAGCTCACATGACCCAGATCTCTTGCCTTTACTCTTTGACCACAGACAACCAACTTACGCTTTCACTTGGAGAGACAGATTGAAGAGGTGAGCATGGTTTGGACTTTCAAGTCCCTCATCTTTTTCTTTGCTCCCAAGAAGTGTCTTCTGTCACTTAGGAGGTTAGCTGCGTAGTCAGCTCTTGAGTCAAAAGTTTAGCTTTCTGCTTGCAATGCTGATTTGTCTTTGCTACTTGGTTTTAAAGCAATTTCCGTATCTGTTCCCCATTCTGTTTCAGTTATGCATAGTTTTATTTGACTGGTAAGTGCAGAGTAAGGTGTAAAAGAGTCATTTAGTGAAAGTCCATATTGGCTAATTCCTTGGACACAGTGACTATTGGGACAATGATGTCTCCCTGAAATAGGCTCTGTTTCCTAGTTTTCAACAGTATTCTAGGTCCTAATCACTTGCTCTGTGCAGAAAGCACTTACTGTATGCTTTGCTGCTGCCCAAATGCAGATGTAGGTTTCAGATTATGAGATTTCAAGTTGTGAGAATCAGCATGGGTTTTAATGCTCTTGATGACACAGCCAAATAGTGTTGTTATGATAAAATTCAAAATTCATCTCTGAAGCACCTCTTTCTAGAGTTGCCTCATGCATTCTCAACTAGCAACGTATTCCTTTGTCTAAGTGACTTCCACTGTTGGAACTTTTTCCTAACATATTTAAGGTTTTCCTTTACTACTTCCAGATGTAGTCCCTTGTTTTACCATTCTTTGACTCCGTAAATATATTTTCTCTGGTATTAGTACTGCTCAGTTATTTGGATAGAGCTGTCATGATACACAAGATCATGCTCTCTCTTTTAGGAGTCATTTATTAAAGAAAATTTTTACAGCTACGGACAAACAAACAGGCTTCTGCAGAGATTGAACTTCAGTTTTGTCTTGTTTGTTAACCAAGACTCACACCCTTTGTGGGACTGTTCGTAGAGACACCTCGTGGCTGTCAGGAGCTCTACAGAGCACATCGCAATCATGTCAGATTGATTTATACTAAGCCTTAACATCCAGAGTCATTTGTGAGAGCGTTATGAGGGAGGCTGCCAACCTGCTAATTAAAAGCTAGAAATACTTAGGTCCTGTTCTGATGGAAACAAGTAAGCAAATCTGTTCTAAAGTGGACTTACCACCCCCCAAAAACAACAGCACCACGTTGTCTGCCTGAGTGTAATTAAAACTATCAAAGGAAATTTTCTATTTAAAGTTAAAAAAAATTCGGTAAGTTCCTAGATTCCCGTACTCCGGTTTACACTCCCACTCTCCCCATTCTGTAGGAGTAATGTAGAGGTAATGCAGGCAGCTCAGACTGCATGAATGCAGTTTGTTGGTGCGATTCTTTGCTTCTCAGTCAAAAGCTACACTAGTCAGTGTCAGAAAAGCAAAAAACCAAGCCCCATTCCCTTCAAACACACAAGTCGGGAGTGAATTAGAGTAAGCTTTATGCAAGAGAAAGCCAGACTGACTTCTTTAGGTTTCAGGTCATCCATTAACGTAGATAATTTAAACAAGTGAGTCCTGGTAAGATTGCTCACCAGGCAATAAGTCTTTCAAATGGTAAGTGAGCAAGACTTTGTCTCCACTATCTCCCAGAATTGGCAGTGTGCAGCTTTTCTTCTGTTTGATAGAAACTCTTCCATGAAAGTGGTATTTTAAAGCACAGAAGCCCTTAGAATAATAAAGTATATAACCAAGGAGGTTTACTGGATATAATTGCTCTAGACCCAGCTGAATAGAGGCCTTGTAATTTCAGTAGTCTTATATGATTAGATCCAATTATTCAAAATCATATTGTATCATAATCAAATCACAATTTTATATGTATGTATATAAATCAAAAGGACGGGTAAGGAAGTAGAAATAGTCCTGAACTATTAGTCATTTCTGTTACCTCTCCTTTTCTCAGTGAAAACTGAATCATACAAAATGCTGGAATCCATCTTTCCATAACAAAGGAGAATAAAGTCCTTCATGTGCTTTGCACAAGCCTGAAAGAGGCTTTCCCTGGAGAAATCAGTCAACGGGTCCAAAGAGTCCCTCAAATTCAAGGGTTAGTTCCTACTTACACCTCGAATAAGGAAGCACAACTGTAGCAAGAAGGAGCTATGGAAAGTATGAATTCAGGATATTTTGCTCTTAATGGGCAATCCCCATCTTCATGAACATATAAACATGAGAGCAATAAAAAATATCTGTCTGCTGTTCTGATTTCTAGAGCATCTCGGGGAAGTAGGAGAGTGTCATTACAGAAGATGACAACTCCAAGTCACTAGCCGGACTTCATAAAGATTTTTTTGCCTTAATTGAAGACCACCTAAAAAAGGTTAGAGCTAGGTGTGTGTGTTGAGTATCATGCTTGAAGTGAGACCGTATCTTGGGGTACTTCCACCCATTTTCCTTAAATGCCCATGTGGTCTCCTTGCACTGGGCTGGATACACATCTAATACTTCTTTCTATTCTATGAAAAGCATACACTATTTAGGGTAACATTCAGGTCTTCCAAGCATTAAGGCTTAAAAAAAAAAAAAGTCACCATGTTTACTTCAACTTTCCCTTTCTAAATTGCTTTGACAGCCCTGTGCTTTTCTAACTCGTTCCGGGGAATATCCAGCCTGCCATTGGAATTATTTGAATTGTACAGAAAGAAAGGAGGGCCTGTTTCCCTCCGAATTCCATATATTGTGTCGCTGGAGCTTTTCATGTTCCATAAACAATGCTCTCTTTTTCTAACCCTCTCCCCCTCCTGCCCATAGCCTGACTTTCTATAATTTTCTTGACATGGACAACTCAGCATTTTTGTGAAAAGCTATGACTGATTTTCTGTAGCTTTACAAACAGGAGCTTGCTAGTGATTTCAAGAGGATCAGGTAGTTTGATGCAAGTGAGATTGGGTAGGGTCTCTGGGACTTCAAACACGTCTCAGCAGTGCATCTGGTTGTGAATGATTGTTTTCCCTTAAAGCATCCATGATCTCCCATTGGCAAGTCTCCTCTCATAACTAAGGAGACATTTGTAAAAAAGGTTGGTATTTTTAAATGTCTTCTTAATCCCTGTAGATCTCTAGTCCCGTACAAGCTAGTGGCTTCATTTTTCCACACACCACTCTTTTTTTAGTTAATAATCCAGTGAATAAATAACGCGAGTGAAATCTCAGGAGGTACGCAGAGTTGCAGGGGCTCTGGAGTTTAAGTTCATTTCAAGCTTTCTATGAAGTCTCTTAATATTTGAATGGTGTTTCATGGTCTGTCTTTGGCGACTCATGAAGTTTGATCCCAGGAGAAAAATCACAGCCTCGATAAGTAGCCGTGGTAGATATTGCAAAAGCAGTAGTGCTTCTGTAGCTCTTCAGTGGCTTGATACCTCAGTATTTTTTTTTCTTTCTTTACCAGGAAGATGGATAATTTCCAGTTTTAACGACCATGCATGGGAAAGATGAATAAGCAATATTTGGGAAGGGTGTCTGATTGGTCACACCCTCGTCTGGCTGCGCTTGCTGAGGCATTTTGCATAGCATTTCTGGAATACTTTTGCAGTTGTGAAAGGGTTATTGCAGCATTTGATTTCAGCCTTATAAAGGCTTTAAAAGAAGTGCCAAGCCCCTGTAGTCTGGAAGTAGCAACACTGATCGTGTGCCATGTCACGAAGAGGAAAAAAAATCCCTTTCAATGTTTGCACTGAACATGAGTGTCACTTTAAAGCTCTAGGTTGCTTTTAAAACTGCCTTGCAGCCCGACAGCTTTGCGGTGGACCTGAGAGGTCTTGGGTTAATGTCATCTAATGCATCCTAATGGGTAGTCTAATTGTAACTGCCATTCCAGCTGTCCCTTGTGCGTTTAACTCATGTAAATGAAAAACACAGCTTTCCAATTTACTCTTCAGCTTGAAATATTATCTTCTCCTTAAGTAATGTGTTTTAATTGCCGAAGCAAGATATAATATATATGGAAAGAGTGGGTGAGATTATGAAGATTGTATATAAATAGCAGGGCTGCTTAGCTTTTTCTTTTCTTCATCATTGACCTGTCTTTTCTCAGCTGACTGCTGGCTAAACAGACACCGAACAGGCCCCAGCTGATCCAGAGAGGGGCTAAGACAGCAGGTAGAGATGTGCTGTCACCTATCCCAACTCCCATCTGCTGCACCATGTCCAGACAGTTAGACAGCAGCACTCTGAAGCACGCTCATGCCCACTTGATGTCAGTCTGGAGCGACTCTCCTGATTTACACTGGCAGAGAAGATCAAAACCCGGCTTAAAAATGAGGTGGCAGAGACAAAAAAAAGAAAAACACCAAAAAAAGGGAGAAGTCAGCAGACACTCGGAGACCAGGAAAGGCTGCCAAACAAGCATTCCTGCCCTTGCCTACGATTCTCCCCCACATACAACTGGCTGTGTACGTCTGGGAGCAGCCCGCATAGTGATCTATTCATAAAGGGCCAAATTCAGGAACCGACCTGCAAGGCTTGAGTACACTGACTACACATGGGGAAGGTGGGGCGAAGGCTCAGAGGGGCTTCTTGGAGTTGTGCAGGACAAAAATCCCCTTCTTTCCAGCTAGCTGAAAAGCAGGCACGCCAGAGGGGAAGAGTGGTGTAGTGGATAGGGCTTTAACCCGGGACTGGGGACAGCAAGGACCAGTTCTCTAGTCCATCAGAGACTAGGTCAAATTTAACTTCTGGGTTATTTTCTTTCCCTCTCAGGGCAGGGGAAATACAGCTTAGCTCTCTCTTGGCTTGATGTTGGTAGCGTTAGGAGAAAACTTACGATGTGTTGGGATCACAGAAAGTCATTGCCTAGATAAGCATCCTGAACACAGCCTCTCTCCTGCAAACAGCGGCAGCGCCGTGCAGACCGCCAGCTCTCCCCGGGTCTCTGCACCCTTGCAGTGGCGGGCAAACCAGCTGTAGGCAGGGCTTTTCCCGGTCATGGGGAGAGGAGGCACGAGGGGTGGAGGTTGAGCTTGGTGTGTCCCTCAGTAGCCATTAGAGAGCAGCAGCTTTCTCAGAGCATCTTGGTTTGTAGTTTGCAGTCAGCAGGTAAAGATTAATACCCTCCTGAAATGCGCTCCTGGCTCTCCTATTACCTGGCCAGTGCTCTCAAAGTTGAGACAGGATTATTCTATTTTGTCATTCAGGAAGAGGCATCTAGGCTTGGAAAGCAAAACTAAACCTAAACCCTGTTGGAATTGCTCTGTGTGCACCTGGGCTGAACTTTTCGAGTCTTCCAAAAACCAGAAGGTACAAACACCTCCAAAAAGAAAAGCCTGAGAATGGCCTTAAAAGCTCCTGTCTGTGTTTGCATGGCGTTTGACTGGACCTGGAGGTAGCCAACAGGCGGACCACTGGATGGTCCTAAAACAGTGGCTGTAGACACAGGGGGACTGACAGAGGAGTAACACAGTGACCTGAGACACTTCTTGATTGCCCCTTTCTGCTGAGAGGAGAGACAGCATCTTGTCATCCCACAGGGGTAAGAAGGAATCTGGAGATGGGCTATGGAAGAATTCATCCACCCCCTTCCATTTCATAAACATGAAAGGAAGTTAAAAGGAGAAGGATATCAAAACAGAAATAATTTCAGAAGGTTTTGAATAGACTGCTCTGGTTGAGATTGATTTAATGATAAACTGCTGGGTTTGCATGGATGCTTGATTTGAGGTAAAGAAGTGAGGTCCTGCTTCCAACTCATTCATGTGAGGTAGGAACCACCATCCCTTGCAGCTACCAGAGTGCTTCATATCTGCATGGAGAACAGGAGGCGCTTACTGACAATGGCCTGCTTGTGTGGACACAGAGACAGCTTTTGCTGCCCAGGGCTAAAGAGAGGAAGGGGGCAAACTCATGTCACTTATAGGTTAATTGAGTAAAAGGGAGTGATGTTTTCATTTTCCTGTAATCTGCAGCTGCCTGTGTTCTTGCGAGGGACCCGCCATTACTTAATGCTCCTGCAGGGATGCTCTAATTCAGATACTGCCCCATACTCACTACAGGCCTGAAGGAGAGAATAGCCAATGCTGCAGAGCTATGATTCAGGTTCCCCTGCACTTGACTGGTTGACCTGTGACATGTCCACTCCTACCACGATGCATCATGGAGCACATAAACTACTGTCATCTAATGATGACAGTGTTTCTTCATGCTGTTATTGAGGACTTCATTGAGATCCAGTCTTTGCTTGATGTAGAACCCCTGAGTTGGACAGGACAGAGGTTGTGAAGGACAGAAGATACTTCTCAGAACAGGCATCCAACGGATCTAGCTGTCTTTTTCAGGACAAGGGTTTCTGTGTTCTCATTATGGGTTGTGTGCTCTTAGCCTCGCTTTGTCCATCTCACACCATGGGGAAAGAGCTTGCAATGCCACATATTTTTGTGCCTCTTTTCAAGTCCTGGTATAAATTCCCATATGTAATCCATAGCATTGGGTTACCCAAGTAAAAATCCAAGGCAGAAGGTTATTACATGGAGAGAATGAGATTTGGGTTAATCTCTGCTTCATATATGCAGGAATGATGTATGGCTTCTGGAATTATATTTGTCTGGGTTTTTAAACTCCTGCGTTAGATGTGGAGAAGTATAGGTAATACCATTGCACTAATAGTTGGAGACAGAGGGGGTAGATTTGTGAATAGTTTGTTAATCTGAATAAACTATGAACATGCATATGTAGACAAGAGGGAGATACTTTCCTTCTTGTATGTGTTTCTTTTGAAGCAAGTATCACTCTGCCTTTTTTTTAATCCCTGCTGTTAAATAAGAGGTGATCAGCAGTGAGAGATGCCAGTACTGTGCATCCTTTACAGATTAGCGTGGTGGGGAAAAAACAGCCAAAGCCTAAAAATATTCCAGCAGTTGTTACAAAAGACACCAACAGTGTATAGCTGGGAAACGGGCCTTTTTAGAGTCGTACCTTCCCAAATTCATGTCCTCTGCACCCTCCCAAAATGCTCTCCTGGGATTTTGGTTTCAGGTATGCCTGAATAGGAGGAAAACAAACCATGTCTAGACATGTTGTAGCTTTAATCTCTTTGGTCAAACTAGTAGGTTTTACTGGGAACTGTATGGCAGAGGCACAGAGGGATTCCATGCCCATGAGAATTTTCTAGCTAGAAGCGTGAGGTTTGAGATTCAAGCCTCTGACCATGCACCGTCCTCCTTGGGACCAGAGAAGCCCCTTGGGAAGTACTGGACAAGCTCTAGGGGCAGGGCTCAGCCTGAACCAGGACATTGCTCTGCTTATAAAAGTTAAGAAAAACATTGCCTTGGTCTGTAGCATTCAGATACTGACTGTTGCTGTCAGGAAGGGGGGAATTAAGTTGGTTTCTGCACTTCTTTCAGCACTTTAAGCACAAGTTGAGGTGAGTTTGTATGTGATCTGAACTGGCCTGCCCTTACCCAGTATTTAGATATCCCTAGTAGGGTCTTCTGGGTCAACTGCTGGCTGAAAAGAATGTTTACGGGCAGCTTCAGTCCTATTTTCCTGCCCTGCTTAAGATCTAAAAAAGAAAGTAAATCTGATTTCTGTGACTTGTGAGCTATGTTTAGGAGAACAGTTTTTGCATGTGGAGCTCATTCAGGAAATGTTTAATTTCTGCGTTATTAGTGGTGTGTAATTGGTAACCAATCACAGTGGGGACACCTCTAATCTGATTAGTGAGCCATTCCTGAAAAGGACAGAAAGGCCAGCTGTGCATAACAGATATTTTTTGCATGTGCTTTAACAGTGTTTCCACTATCTAAGTCCTTATATAGGGCAGGGAACATTGCTGCTCTTGGGTCCCTTCTCATTGGTACCCTCCTAACCTCTGCGGTAACCTCAGATCAGCATCTGAAAGTGAAAAGGCAGTTACCAGTTACTCCACGTCTTTCCATGGGAAACCTACTTGCTTTAGCTCAATGTTGGCTTGTCCTCTTCTTTCTTTCTTTTTTTTTTTTTCCACCATGCTTTTTAAGATAACTTACCTTTGGGAAACAAAGCTGGTTGTGGCACCGAGCAGATACTTCTCTTCATTTCAGCTACTGGCTATCCCCATCCTACGTGTACACAGGAGTTACTGTGTGTTTAAATGGCATTGCTTAGACCAGAGGAAGCTGACCATTTTTCCTAAGTGCTGTCAACGCTTGGCCAGGGCATTGCAAAATTAATAAGGGAAACTAATTACAAGGCACAAATGCTTCAGAAATAAATTTTTTTTGGTGAAAGATCCTTTGCATATGTGCCTGTGCTAAACTGGTTTCTTTATATGCTCTGTTCAGAAATACCTTTCCTTACCTCTGTGAGCCCACCTCCCTGATGCTAAGCTCCATGGGGTTTCAGACAACCCAGACAATTAGGGGCCACTCTCAGTTCTCTCATGTGTCACAGCATTCACTAGTACTTATCATTTTGCCCTAGTATTTAGACTAAGAGCTCTTTTTAAGAGCAGGTTTATCCCCAGATAAGGGATAAAGATAAGGTGCTGTATGAGACTGCAAAGTAACTGGACTTCATGACACAGGCAGTACATAGTATTGCATCTATACTGATAGACTCTACTTTTAAGAGGTTAGGTTGTCACAGGTACGTGAGTAAAAGTATAATCTTGACTCAGGGTTTGTATTTAAGAAACAGCCTACAAGGTAGATGACTTGCTTCAAATCTACAGGTTCTTTCACCATTCTGCATTTCATATCCCTAAGGTATGTCAGGCTCTGCCAGGTTTCCGCTTTGGATGACATGAAATTCAGAAGTCAGTTACTAACAGCTACAGCTTGATTGCGTATGTACACACAGAAACACATGCTGAGGGAAACTAGAAAAACAGATCTACAAACGAAGCTATTTATCCCATTCTTTGTTTTCCTCCTTCGGCATGTGAGCACAGCTGGGAATCTTGCTTGGCTGGGTGTTTGCAAGGGGGCAGATGGTTCACGCAAAGCTGGGAGTTCGGATCACGACTCCTCCACAGAGGTAACTCAGTGTGAGGAGCAGAGCTGGACTGACCTCACAACATGAGAAAATGAGGCTCAGTAAGTGACTCGGCAAAGAAAAATGGCAGAAGAAAAGAAACTAAAGAAAGCCTCTTCTGAGAGGGGGCAGTTTCAGTGGCCTATTTTCTACTGATCATTAGAAGATTAACTGCCAGTCATGTTCCCAGTTAGGCACTCTCAGAGCTTATTTGATCCTGGGCAACAGGTTTATTTGCTTAATTTATTGTTGCTCTTAGACTTTTAAGCTCAAATATAAATTAAAGGCTTTTGTTCTGTGCAATTTAAAAGCACATCCAGGATGGGGAGCCCAATATTTGGCTTGGCTTCATGTTCTGAGATGTATTTCAAGAGCTTCTGGGCATTACTAGGATGGGCTTGGGGCTGATGTTTGTTTTCTGAAGTATTTTGCTACTTAATGTTTCTGCATTAAGAAGAAAGGTCAGTGCCAGCTGTTAAGTACTGAAGAAGAACCATTGTTGTAAGGAGCCTGTTAGACAAGCGAGTTTTTGGAGGACAGCTTATAAAACAGGACAAAGTTAGAAGCTGTTTTATCATAGGTAATTTCTGTAAGCGTTAGGGATAATACTCCAATTTGTTAAGAAACTTGCAAAGAGGTGGTGAGCACACAAAACCTAGTGAGTTACAGTTAAAAGATCTGCTGATTAACCTCTAAGATAACTCAGAATGTATCTGCATTCAAGAAACTGTGAATCTTTCACTAAGCTTAATAAATGTATGGGGAACATGAACAGGCTGGCCCTCAGAACGAGCTAAGATAAAATTATCTCCATCAAAACAGAGAGTGAGTGGAATCCATGGTGAAGAAAAAGAAACAATATAAAAAGTCTTTCTCAAACCTTATAAAAATGAGTTTCTGCTGAGTCAAGGTTTAATGCAAAATGGAAGAGGGCTCCATTAAGTAAATTTGATTTTGGTGACAGAACCTTAGTTCTTTTTCAGAGATCCCAACATTGAAACAAGGGGGACCTTACTTTGTATGTTACACTGTCTTGTATGGAAGTATTGTGGGTCTACTGTATCAGGTGCTGGCTTGGGACCTCACTGTTTCATCAGCGGTTCATCGTTGTCCTTGGTGTGCTGGCTGACCAGGGCAAGTCATTTCAACTCTTCCAAATTTTGTCTGCTTGCTGAGGAACACTCTGAATTGTTATGGGTGGTATCTTTACCTCCATTTTGTGGGGAGATTGTGGGCAAGGAGATCACCGCTTCCAATCACTTCCACCCAAGTGCCTCTGCAGTGCAATGCCTGCCAGATTTGCTAAGCCCTTCAGGATCTTGTGCCTCTTCTCTCTCTGAAGCTAGTCGAGATATCCTATCCCTCAAAAAAGATACATTTGGGATGTCAATAATTGGAATATATTGTTCTTGGCCTACAGGGAGCCTGACACAGCAGCTCTACCTTAAATACAGTGATCAGCCTGCAAAAGCCAACAAAATCCCACAGACCAAGTGATAACAACTGTTTCACTTTCTTAAATCTCCCAGTAATCTGAGGGATGAATGAGCTTCGTAGCTGAGAATTGCTCTTAAGTACAATTTACTGGGGTTTGTTTTTTAATACCCGCATTTATTACATTTTTTTTTTTTAAGAAAGTCTTTTCACAAGATTTGCCAAAGAACATAAAGGTTTGTCGTAATGGATTAGATCACTTATCCTTATAAATCCAGTACCCCGTATCTGCCAGTGATGACTTGGCTCAGCTTGAGAATCAGCTTGTGTAGTACAGCTGGGTGCAGACATGGCTTTGCTAGAGGGCTAAAAGCCTCCATCGCTCCGTTGGCTGTTATACTGATGGTGGTGGCCTGGTATTAGCATCCCCTTCTTGATATTGTCAGGGTTGCACTGCCTCTGGTTGGAAAAGGCTCAGAGGAGCCAAGTAGTCTCCAGAGAAGCATGGAGGCACCTTTGTGCTGAAAAAGCTGTCCTCTGACCAAGTAAGCAGGACTGGTCCTTCTTCTTCTTTCATAGTGCTTGAAAGTTCAAGGGACTTTGATGTAGAGTTTTTCATACCACGGGTCAAGTTGTTTTGGAGGTTGGAGTGGTGGGAAAGAGAAAAAAAAAATAATCGGAAATGCGGTGTGTGGATCACAACCATGCATAGCAACTGCCAAAAATAATAGGATGGTTCTTGTTCTCTGGGTAATCTACAGTAAAAAACAGGGTTTGACTAAGAACTTCATCAGTGATCAAAGGCTTTGAGCTGTTTCTTGTGTGCATTGGTGTCACAGGTGCTTCCTCCACTTCCCAGAGACGAAGCTGCAGCAACTAAAAGGAGGTGTCACACATAAGCTTAAGGGACAACCTCGTGCTATTGTTCCTAAGGTTGCAGAAAGCCTGAAAGGCATTTCTGCACTAGGATTTAGATGTTTGGGTTTTTTTCCCTTGCATGTTACAGAGCTGTACCATTATATAAAACTAAGATTCCCGTTGCAGCGAGGGACTATCTAAATTCATCTGTCATGGGACAGTCAGTGCTGTGCAAGCCAGTGGGTGAAATATTGTTCTGAGGGAAGAAATCCATCTGCTCTCTGCCATGAATAGGCTATGTAACCTTGGGCCAGTTGTGCTCAGTTTCCCTTTTCACCTTGTCAGGCGTTAACCATGACACCACAACAAGACAGTTGTGCCTGCTGAAGGAAGAGGCTCAGCCTGCTATCATGGGGAGATGTGGGAGAAGAGAAAAAATTGAAAACCCTCATGTTTTGGATAGGAAGAAATATCCCAGTTGTGATCTACTGTTGCATGCATAGGTCAGGGAAGGATTACCCTGCGGTTAAGGAAGAGGATTGTATCAGGGGACAAGTTCTGTTCCCAGCTCAGCCACAGACTTCCTTTCGGACCCTAACACTTAATTCTTTGTGACTTTGTTTACTCACCTGTCTGATGGGAATAATACCGCCTACATCAGAGGCGAGTTGTGCTACTCTGTGTTGATGCACGTGGTGTTAGTTAGGAACATTAAAATGCTTTGTGATCCATGGATTTTAAAAAAACGCAGTGTAAATGGTCAGGGCTGTTACTTGAGATTGTAGTTCCAGACACTGTGTGTCACAAGTCAAAATATCTCCTTTTATTTCTCACTGTGGAGGGTTATAAAACTTCCAGTGGGCATAAGGTTGCACTTCAGAAAGCAAGTGCAAGTTTTGGACAGCCCAGTTAAAGTCCAATTTCATTTTTAAGCTTTATGTATGTTCTAGTTTCCATAGCTATTTTTCATGTTACTTTTATTTTATATTTACTGGCAAAATGTTCCTTTGAGTTTGTTAGTGTTAGCTATCCATTGTCCGGTACCATTAGCTTCCATGTTTAGTATGTCAAGTTTTAGATTACATCTCCCTTCGCTTTAGAGAACTAAATTGTTCCTGTGCTTATTACTCAGCTGAAATTTGGAAGGAGCTTCAGATATTTTTTTCTTTAAAGTCTGTTTTTGTTACAGGTTTCATTAGCTCACTGAAAAATCCTTTATGGAAGACACCATACAAGAAGGTGCAAGCCTCAATTCACTAATCCCGTCTGATCTCAAGCTGGCTGACACTTGAGGTCAGCTACAGAATATGATTTTACTCAGGAGACTTCCTATTGTAAAAAAGGCACAATTTGTATCTAGTGTATAAAGGTATATTAAAAAAACTTTAGAGTAGGTTGTCTGAGGTCATTAGGAAGGATGTAGCTTCCAGAAGGGCCACCAATTTAAACAGCCTGACAGGTTTATAGTAGCGAACGAGCCCCTTGCCCTCAATAGCAGTAGAGTATTAAATTGCAGCTCCATCAGCCAAGCTCTTCATCCAGCCGTACCTTAAGAGCAGCAAGTGCTTTATTGTGTGTGGTGAGACCACTGAGCTACCCAGTGGGCAGGCCAGCCTGTCTCACAGGGCCACCAAGGTGACCTCTCATGACCCTATGGTGGGTGGTTTGACAGGCCCAGAGCTGGGGAGAAAGAGTCATGGCCCAGCTGAGGTTGTCTTGAGCCATGGCAAATCCTGCAGCCCTGACAAAACTAAGCTGAGGCAAGTCATATGATGCCTCACTGGTGTGTTGGAGAAGACTTGGGTAGGGAATGATTACTAGGGAAGCCAAGGATGCTGTAGTCTCCTTCTGCACTGGGATGTGGCCATAGCAGCAGGCACCCCCTCGTCACCAGTTCACTGCTGGCACCCTCAGTTCACAGCTCACAAGCCTTGGGGCTAACATCCTACTTGAAGACGCCTTACATTTAAGCAAGAAAGAAGGGGACATAAATACACTGGAAATACTGGGGAAAAGAAAGATCTCTACAGGGTATCGTAAAGAAACTCAAGACCAAGAACCTAGTCCCTTTCCTCCTATTTTTTCCCTTTCAGAAGAAAGCACATGAAGAATCCTGGAGAGCAAGGATTTGGTACTCAGTGTAAGAGACAGCCTTGTACTCCAAAAGCAGGAAGAGTACAGCAACCATGTCACTTGGGCAGGGAAAGCCCTGAACATCACTGTTTGTTGCACGTTACAGCAAGCTGCTCATTTGCTACAAAAAAAATAGCCCAGTTCCATTTGATTTGAGATCAAGACAAGCAGCAACCTTGGCAAGCTTCATCCGCTATGAGTTTCCCCCCACCTTTCATCCAAGAAGCTTCATCAGTAGGAAGGGAGCTTTGAATCTTCTTTTTGAGTCAGATAAGATTAAGTATAGAACAAGGAAGAAGGAGCCAGAGGAGCAGCTCCACAGACAGTCATTTCTCACAGCTGCTTCCTCCATGCCCTCAACAACACGAGGAGAACTTTTGAGCTCAGAAGAGTCTTAGTGCCTGCCTTAGTTTTCTTGCTCTAGTTCTATGGAGTCCCGTTGGCTCCTTTATACGCATAATCCAAGTTTAGGATTTAAGAAAGCTTCCCCCTCCCCCCCCCAGTACTATCTCAGGAGCCTTAAGGCTAATTTCTTCCCATTAGCTCTCTGTACCTTCCCTTTATCATTTGTCAGGTCTGTAGATACACACTTAGGGTAGAGAGCTAACTAAGAAATCTCTGTGCAACAGATAGAATAAGGCATACAAGAGAGAATAACTAGAAAAAGAATAAGATAAATAAAGAAGAAAAAAATATTTCATCTAATTAGAGAAGGTAACAAAGAGACTATCCCCAAAACCAGTCCCCAGCCAACACTCACACAGACGTATTATCTAAACCACATCCCATGAGTGAGTACTTACCTTTTTTTCATTCCCCAGCTGAGCCTGACCCCCAAAGCCCAGACAAGCCACAGCCATTCATTTTTAAACTTCCTCTGGATGAGTCATTCACCCCAGGTGAGGGTTTAAGTGCACCTTCCTCACAGGCAGGCTGTTTGCATCTTCGTTGAAGATGAACACCTGTATGGGGCTTAATTGCTATTAGTTATAGTTATTCTTGTTATACTAACCATCAGAGGGCTAAGGGAGAAAGATACTCCGCTTGCTTTCTCCAAAAATTGCTTCCTAATACTTGGCTTTCTGTTACAGAGGTAATCTCTGCAATTACTGCTATACTGGGTAAAAAGCAGAACGTACTGATAGTGGGGAATAGGTTAAAAAATAATGGATTAGAAAGAGAAGTAGGTATATATGCTTGAACTGTGTAGGCTATAGGGCATGACTTGATTTATGTCAAGAGGATGTTAGCTATAAAAGCTGTTGCAAAAATTTAGTTTGAGACTCCAATGTCTTTTTCACATCCTGGTCTAAAACCTAGACTTCTTTTTAGTACTTTACAAATCCTTACTCCAGGACTAAGATGTTTAATTTTCATCCTGTTTTTTTTTAAACAGATGTTTTCCTGGATGTGAAATAAATATTTCTGGGTTAATGTGTTGTTCCTTCGCTGTCTCTGTAGCTGGCTTTGGGGTCTGTGAGCAGGGCTCGCAGCATCTTCTACTTCAGCGGTCACAGGGGTCCTTTGCTGGCCCTCACCAGGATATTGCTGGAATTTCATACCGCCGTTATCTGTTGCCCATGCAAAATTAGTCAAAGCCACTTGCATACTGCCCTCGTATGTAAGAGACACTTCCTCAGGAGTGGAGACAGGAAAATGGGGGGGACTCTGGGGGCGGTGAGAGGGAGCAGGGGTCCATCCCTGTGGTGCGTGCGTCTGGATGCGGAGGAAAGAGATGAGGGGAGGGGGGAGGCATAGTTTATTGTGCTAAAGGGAAACAGAGAGGACATTCTGCCGGTGCTTATTGACACAAGCCTCGGCAGTGACTCCGGGCTTCCCCGCCGGCTGTGAGTGATGGGCAGAACAGGCCACTGCCTTGTTCGGTGGGATTTTGTGCAGACAGAATTCTTGTGGAGGGATGGATCCTCCTCGGGGAGCTGGCGAGAGGACAGAAATACAGCATCCTTTGGCTGACAGTCTGCCTTCGGGGGACAGACATTTTAGAAAGGCTACAACTATTAAATTGGGGGCATCTTCCACGAGGAGCCACCTTTGAATTCTCCTCAAAGCCAGCTGTTCTGGTGCTCAAAAGTAAGAGTTATTTCTGTCTGGGATGACCACATGGGGCACATCCAGCCTGAAGCTCATATCCGTGACCGGTGTCCCCAGTGTCCAGGCTGCCTCCTCTTGGCTGAGGCTATTCCTGGTTAGGAGTGACAGGAGCGGATTTCCAAGCAGAGAAGCTCAGGCACAAGGCAGAAAGCGGCTCATCCCCCATGTGCTGTTTTGAGCTGTGAGCCGGTCCTGTGCAGGCTGCCCGTGAGGGCTGAGCCTGTTCAGGGAACCTGAACCTGAGCCATGGATACAGCACATCCTTGGTGTGTGCTGTGCCCTGGACATACAGCCAGAGAGTGCTGTTGTTCATTTAATTGTAATTTAGGTAAGGATTTGTATTTTTATTCTCGGAAAAGCCCCCAGAAGAACCCTGTGTGCCCTGGCAATTTATCTTTCCCATCGTGAACAATAAACATGCCGTTATAGATTGAGGAGGGGGTATGAAAATCTTACTGCAGTTGGCTGAGGCAGAGAAATCAAAGCACGACAGGAGTCAGCTCTTGCATTATTGTAGGAGTTTCCCTTGAGTAAAGGGCTCCTGCTGAACGTTTGGAAGACCAAACTGGACTGGTTTGGCTCTGGATGCACACGCACATATATCTTGATAGCAAGAAGGGAAAAGAGGGAGCATTTATGTATGGATGAGCAGCCATAAAATATGCAGTGAGACAGAGAAAGATGGGGAGTTAAGGAAACCAAGATAAAGGGGAAAAAATGTAGGAGAACGAACTTGCTGTGGCACTGACTGATGTTCAGGACTGTATTAATTAGCTAGTGCTAAAAGGAAGTGATGGGGATGCAGGTGAACGAGATGTAGATCAGCTGGAACTTGCAGGAAAGGTTTTGCCATTAAGAGCAGTACTCTTCTGGCTGGTCAGGGATATTTGGAGGTGTGAGGAGCTCTGGTTACAGGTCTTTGTGTGGGAAGGTTTCTACATTCAGCTTAAAGGACCATTAATCAACAAGTCCAATCCCTTGTTTATCACAGGTCATTGAGAGTGGCAGCTCATTATTCCAGTGGTGAAACCCATAGTGGTTGGGTGGCCGAAGCATATTTTCCAGAGACTTGGCCAGTCTTGATTTTGAAGAGATGAAAAGATGATCCACCTTTTCTCTTGGGAACTGAATGGTTAATCACACCCTTGTTTTCAAATTTGCACCTATGATGTTTGTCCAGATTTTGCAGGCATTAGAAGCTATGGGGTGGCTTCTTAAGGGGACCTCAGGCAGGCAAAGGCAGGATGAGAGCAGCTGATGGCGTGGAGAATTTTCTTGAAGGTGGAAAAATACAGGCAGCCGACTTCCAAGGAGAAATGTTCCTTTGCTAGAGGTAAACTCGGGTGCTGCCATCCCTGTGAACTTCATCTGTGTGCATTAGGACCATTAAATTTGTTGCTCTGCCAAGGTCTGGGCTAATTGAGGGAATGCCCAATGTTGTTAGCTGACCTTGAGGGAACACAAGCCCCTTTAGAGTAGCAGAGTGTTATAGGTATTTAAGATCTGGAGTAACTGAGGTTTTGCTGTAACCAACTTGGAGCTCATGAGTGTGCTAAAATGTCACCCCGAAGCCACAGACATGTGGAGAAAACCCCATTGTATCAAAATTGTGGTTAGTCAGGACAGTCAGTGAAGGTCAGTGGAATACAAGGCAAATACTGTGTACAGAAGAAAAAAACCCCGTGTTTTTTGGCAGTATGAAACCGAGACCAGGGTGTTTGTTTATGCAGAGAGCCATTTGCAAAGAGGGAAAGGCTGCCAGTGATACGAGAAGTTTTTTCTGATGGATAGCAGGTGCTCCTCAGACCTGAGTGAAGAAAGCAACAGCTAGGAGGCCATTTTTTTCTGAACATTGTGAACTAACAGAAAACAATTTTTTACGTCCGTAGGAAGTAGCAGGAAAACAGATTATTGCACTGGGATAAGCCAAAGGTTTGAGCCGCGTGATGTGGGGTATTGACTCGAGGCATCCAGGGGTCGTGCGGTGGGAACACGTGTGTGCAGGGAATTGTGTAATGGACACGGGCCTGATCTTGAGCCGGAAAAAAGCTGCAGAGCAAGGATGTTTAGAAGGGCTTCTCTGGGTGTGAGCATCAGGGTCATGACTCTTCCAGTGCGCTGCGTCCTACCCACCAAACAAATTTTGGCAAGTTATGGGTGCTTTACGCTGCACTGCTTCGCAACTGTTTTTTTTTTCCTTGCACAGGGAATATTAGTATTTCTAAGTAACTTTGCTAACAAGAGCAGGAAGTCAAAATACTTGCCAAGGAGGTGGAAGATGCAGTGAAATGAAAATTTCAGGAGAGTTTTGAGTTAGAAAAGTTGCACTCAGTGTATTCAACCTCAGTAAAACCACTTAGATTTGACAGGATAACGTTATTCTTATACAGACAACAATTCCTAATGAAACATGCTAGTCTGCTGGGACTAGCAGATTTGGAACTATTTTAGTTTCAGTGTTGTGGATAGGAAAAATAAATGAAAAAAAAATGCAATTTGGAAATTTATGTTTTTCCTGCTTACTTACACTAGGTGAGAATTTGGCTCAGACAGCAGGTCACCGTCTGGTCTTATGAGGGATTTAGGACTGAGAGTCTCAGAGTACTGGACATATTTGAATTGAGGCCACTTGTAGCCTAAACCTTGAATCCAGTAGTGCTTTGCAGCTGCAGATAAGGATGAGGTCATACGCCAGATTGTGGTCTCCACAATACATCATTACCAGGATAATCACATCTGCAAGAAGGACTGTTAGCGTCATGCATTATTGAATGAGATCAGGTACTTGTATTTCTGAAATAAGGCCAAGACACTGTAATTTGCCTGCTTATTAGTTTCCAGGGTGAAGCTGCCAAGAGACCATTACCAGGAGTTATGTGAATTGACAGGGAAGGCTCAGAGGACAGTTTGAACCCTGTGATGGACAGGCATAGATTTTGCAGTCAGTGGGCTATCAGTCTAGTTAAAAAAGGATGGTCTACAGACATCCCATTTCTGGTGTATTTGCTATATCTTTTTCTTTCCTTAATTGCCTGATTTCCAAATGCAGCTATCTCTGATACTGACGTTAAGGATCAAATCCAACTGGTTTAATTGGATGCTGTTCATTTAAGACAAACAATTTTGGTCCTGAGAGAATTTCATGTTTTAAAATTTCCACTCAGATATTTGGCGTCACTGGGGTATGTCTAGATGCAGGCAAATTCACTTTGTCGCTGCTCAACAGATGCGGGCTCTTCTGCCTGCATTTATCCTGAACAGACATTGTATAGGCATATTAACTCCACTGTGAGCTTGAGACAATGCGTGATGGCTTTCAGCATGGTACGCCCAGCGATGTACTCACAGCCAGCATTTGTTTTGGAGCTGGCTCATTTCTAGCCAATTTGGAGAATAAGGGAAGTGCAAGACCGCATCTGCTGGTGAATTCCATCTAGACATACCCAGAGACAACTATATTTCGTAGATTGTGACACTGCAGTCTGAAAAATAGAGTTTGGGATTTATTCTTTATACCAGGCATACAAAGGATAGCAGACCAGAGCAGGGAGACTGAAAATTGGATGCTCAAGCTTAGGGAGTTGAGGCAAAACCTGCCAGACACGGTCAATTGTACTGGCTGTTTTAGCTGTAACGGACAACTTGAATCCTTTTTAGAGAACTCCTGAATTTTTATTTTTCAGGCTGATTCCCAGCTCTTCTTTCGAATCAGGACTTCTAAGGCATCCTAAAGTGAGCACTTGAAAACTGCTAGACTCTTTTCAGCAATGTTGTCCTAAAATCCATCCTGTGGGTCCTAAAGGAGTGGGTGGAGCTGCACAAATTCATAGGTTTTATAATCCATAAAGAGCTCTCTGGTCCAACCTTCTGCATAATGGTGGGTCTTACTCAGGAATTGAGCCCATCGCTTCTTTTCGAGCTATAGCAGAGTGTTTGGAAAGACTGCAGCCTTGATTTGAAAGGCTTTGCTAGAAGGAGGATGTACCCTGGTTGCAGGGACAGCAGTGACGCCTTTGATCTTCTTTACTTCCTTCTCCTGGCAAGTTGCAGTTGTGACATTTGGTGTCTCACCAGAGTCTCAAACTATAGGTTTTTGGGAGCTGTTTTGTGGCCTGGGGGAGGGGTGGCATATGGAACAAATGTTCTGCATTCAATTGCTCCCCTGGGCTTCAGTGCAGGCTCAGCACACTAGCAGATCTAGACAAAGGAACATGGTATTTCTGAATTTTGGGATTTGAAAAACTATTAAAGTCATTTTCCCACTATAATGTACAAGAATTCTTGAAACAAAAATAAGTTCCTGTCTCTGCCACTTACCCAGAGCTTTAGAGATGCAATCAACCCAGCAGTCATCCCCTCGCCAGAAATAAAAATATCCATGGTGGGGTTTTATTTCCTTCTTCTGGAGACCTGGGATAAGCAACACATGATTTGGTGCTGCTGACATCTGGCAGCATCGTTCCTATTTACTGTAAACACGAGTCATCGCCCATGGAGTATTTTATTGCTTGTGGTTTCCATCTTGTTGTATGCAGCAATTATGCACATGGCGCAATCTTTCCATGTCAATAAAAATGTTTCATTCTCAGCAAGGAACATAAGAATAAACCCAGCAATTCTTACAGGCTACTGTGCTGAGTTAAATGGGATGTGATGGGGAGGAGTGCTGCAGGGGGCTCAGTGCAGAGGGCAGGGTGGCTGTCTTCTCTGGGTCACGAGGTGGGACTCACGGACTCGGGGGCAGCGGACTGAAAGTTGGTGCGAGCGACTGCTTCTCCAGCCTGTGGCTGAGAAAGGCCTCAGCTTTTGTTTGCTTTGTTGGCAAGATGTTGTGCAGCAGGATGCCTTGTGAGTGCTGCTGGAGACTTTCCTTCATGCTAATTTCTGTTTCTGTCTTTATAATTTTTATTTTTTTTTCTGGTTATCCAGGAGTTTATAGATGTTTTCAGTAAAGGATTCATGAGAGTATCTTCAAAGGGGACCACAGCCAGGGGAAAATCATAAACATGAGTGGAAAAGTAGTGTTTTAAATTAGTACGAAAGCTTGGGGAAAGTCGCTTAGGCCCAAATCCACAAGTTGATTTAAGCCTCTTATTCCTGCTTAGGTGCCCTACTTTCCCTTTGGAGTTAGACAGCTAAAGGTCTTCATGATAAAGCGCTTCCCACTCCATTCTTCCCTTGGCTTATTGGGAAACCGAGTACAACGCTTGCCTGCTTTGGTGGGAGCACGAGGGCATTTGTCTGGGGCTCCAGACAGCGGGGCTAGTCTTAGCAAGTCACCCAGCCTCTCTCCACAGTCGCTGGGGAGGGACAGGCCCTGCTGGTGGGTGATTCATCTCCACGGAAGATAGGTGTCTGAGATACGTGGGATGAATCGCTCCCTGGAGGTGCCAGCCTCTCTCCGCTGGCTGTCGGTGGAGCCTAGCCAAAGAGTTTAGACTAGGCGCCTAAGTTTTAGGCAGCTAATGGTATGGGAGGCGAATTTCAGCCCCAGGAACTTTGGGTGGAATTTA
This sequence comes from Anarhynchus alexandrinus, assembly GCA_008711295.1. NCBI lineage: Eukaryota > Metazoa > Chordata > Aves > Charadriiformes > Charadriidae > Anarhynchus > Anarhynchus alexandrinus. The sequence continues at coordinate 58,012 of VUYV01000229.1, read as the reverse complement.
AGCTGTCTGAAAATGACAGTTGTGCAAGCAATAATAAACAGTCTGTAGTTCCACGTCTGGAATCTCCTTATAAACAGGGGCATGCAAATCAATTAGATAAAAATCTGAACATTTCTGAATCTCCTGCCCAAACTTGAACAGAATCTTCTCTTGGATTTGATGAAAATCCCCTTCACTCTCCAAACTATATATATATCTTGTTCTGCCACACAAGCAACCTTCTCCTTGGTTCACACAGGGATGAGGATGCAGGAGTCTTGGGTTGCTCTCAGAGCATCTCATTTCTGGACATCCCTGAATTGGTCAGGATAGTGAAGAGTCAATGCTGGGAACCTTCTGGGAAGAGCCCAAAGATCACACTGTGGCATGATTCCTGGCTCAGTGCTGCTGATCGAAGTGTTCCAGATAAGCTAAGATGTAGATAAGCATCCCAACTCCTGAGTGCTTATCCAAACCAAACCTTTCAACATTTATCCGCCTTGACTGTACATGACTTTGCCCTTAGCAACAGAGATTACACCCACTTTTTTCTTCTCCACTTCCAGCGGAGGAGCAAGAACCTACTTGAAGACAAGTAAAACACCTTAGGCTTTTAGGTTCCCACACCTTTCTTCTTTCTTTTTCAGAAACTAGTCTGATTATGTATTCATTTCTCATTGTAGTCACCACCTGAGAAACTGCAAATTCAAGTAGGGGTGCGAGGCAGCTTGTTGTGAAGGCAAGTGCTCCCTAACTCCACTAGGATGGGTGGGTAGGCCAGGGCATGTGGGTCTCACTTTTGTCAGCATCAGTTAACAGTTCCTCTCGGGGACAGGACTGTAGGCTCATGGGACCTGCCCTTGGCTGATGCACCTTGGTTCTACTAGCTGCCTACAAAGGAGAGGATTTTATTTATTTGTTATTTATTATTTTTCATCTTCCCTTCTAACCTTGAATGTTTTGTTGGTCTTGGGGTTTTTTCCCCTCTTTGTCTAGAATCCCTGGAGATAAGAGAATAGACGTGACCCCATCCATCGCTCTCTTTGGATTTATAAAAATGCTCAGGTGCCTCGTGGCTGTGTCTCAGTCGTGCACTCAGGGTAAAACCAGCGTTTGACGTAGGGTCAGGAAAAAATTTTCCCTAAGTTAGACTGACAGAAGCCATTCTTTTCCTTCTGTTTTTGTGTGTTTTCTAAGTAGCATGGGGAATGGGCCACTTTCTCTGACCAGTAGGCATTATCGCCTAACAAATTACCTGTTCTTGCAGGGGCTTAGGGTTTCTTCTTTCTGCCTGTAGCACATTGTATTTTTTGTGGCTTTTGGTTTTCCAAATTAAAGATTTTAAGTTGTTATAGATTACGTGGAAGTGTTTTGTGGCTTGTGGTGTGTAGAGTTATGTGGAGTCAAGTTTGGTGGACCTTTCTGAATAAATGTTGTTATACATTGAGTGCGAGGAGGTGCATGTGATGAACCAGGAGATTTCTGTTTGAGTCCAGGGGTTCTTTGGCTTCTCCATTCATTTGGGCACATACAAGTAAATGTTACCGCACTTTCTTTCAAAAACTGCCTTAATCTTTATATTTATGGGGAACTCAAACTGTCCAGAGGTGCTAACTCACCATGCAGCCTTAGACATTCATGTTCTCTCATTCGTTATTCATAGATCAAGCAACTCATTGGCAACGGTATAAGAAGCTTCAGTTCTTACCTGGAAGGTCACCTCTGAAAAGAGGCCTTTCTTTTCCCATGTATCTCTCCCCTCAGCCTTTCCGTTAGGGAGGACTGGGCCAAGAATACAATTTTTTGCACAGAAAACTGAAATAAAAGTAGTTATACTCATAGAAAAAGATAGTTTTATTTATTAAGAAGCAAAAAATATATGTTGGGTGTGTTCTGTGTATATATTTTATATGGTATGTACTAAAAAGCTTCCATTCTACAGCCTTCTCCCCCCTTTTCCTTTACAATAAATATTCTGGTTTCAGTCCCTTTTTTGACGGATTGGACAATTCCGATGCAAACAATTTATGTTAATCCCATGAAGTGTTAATTTTTGACAAAACCCCCACTTTTCATCAAACATATTTTGATTAAAAACATTTCAGCTAGCCCTACTGTCAAGACTCCAGGCACAGATGCTAATTGGTATAAATTGTGGCATGGATGTGTATGCACAGCAGCTTATTTCCTGGAATCCTTTAAATGGGCATCAGATGGAAAAACCTTCGAGCACTAGTGATGTGACCTGCATTCGACAACGGTATCTAGAACCAGTTGGGTCCATATCCTATGAGTTATTCAGATTTGGCAATATTTACTTTTAAAATATTGAAACAGTTTTCTGAGTAAATGAAAACTCTCATTGGCAGAATGTGCTGAAATACACATGAATATTAGAATCTTGGACATATGCCTTAAAAATACTAATTTAAAGTGCAATTGCATGTTTTGTTTTGTTTTTCCCCAGAAATAAGGCCAACACATCCAGAGAGGTTAAAGAGGAAAGGTGTGAAGAACATTTACAATGACAGTATAAAAAATATGAGTAGTTTTCTCCTGGTCCATGGGTTGAGTTGGAGGAGCATTCTGGAGGTCTCTCATCCAACTTCTTGCTCAAAGCAGGGCTGACTTCAGAGTCAGGTCTGGTTGCTCAGAGCCTGGTCTAGTTGAGGTTTGGAAATCTACAAGGAGGGATTTGACAAGGACTTCTCTGGACCCCTGTTCCAGTGCTGGACCATTCTCCCTGTGAACATTTTTGTTTCCTGATATCCAGTTGCGACCTACCTGGTGCTGTTTGTCTTCATTGCCTTTTGTCATTTTTTCCAGGCACCTCTGAAAAGAGCTCAATTCCATCTTCTCTATAACCGCTTTCTAGGCAGTGGTTAGCTCTCTCCCTTTGCCTTTGCTTCTTGGTACTCAACTGAGAAATATTTTTAAAAAATCTCACTGAAGTACTTGTATTGGTTTAAAAAAAACCCCAAACCCAAACCCAACTTATTAAACAGCACTGCCAGTTTTATCAGTAATTTCCAGGAGGGCAGAGCTAGCCCAACAGTAAATCCTTTCATGAGTCCATTCCTTCATGTTTTTAATGCACTTTCCAAACCAAAAAAAGGTTAAATGCTCCCTAATACTCATCCTAACCAAACAGAAACTCTGAGCTCTCTAAGCTGTGACCTCTATGGGCAATATTTGCAAAACAAAACTGTCCGACCAGAGACTCTAGGTGTTGGTAAACGTTAGTGGGCAGTTGGCTGTGTAGACATTGGCCGCATCTCTCTCTTAGACAGTTTTGGTTTCAGGAAACTCACTTGAGTTGCTGTCTTACGAATGACAACAAAATGAGAGCTTTTGGAAGTCAACTTTCCCCTTCTTCTGGGGACAAACTTGCGGAAACCAAACACATGCTTGGGTCTGTGTATGGAAAATATGTACGGCACTCAAGCACTTGTGAGGTTGCTTCAGCAAGGGGAACCTAACCTGCCCTGCCAGACACTTGCACAGATGTGGGAGGTTGATGGGTGGGGATGTTTACCTGTTTGGCATATGGCACTGCAGTATGTCTGCATTTTTATGTGTGGATCTTCTCTGTGCAGACTTCAGTCTTCTGCCCTGAGTGCTCAGGAGCAGTTCCTCTGCTGGTGAATGTGCCTGCAAGCCCCACGGAAATCAGCTGGGAACTTGCCCTAATAATTTCCATTGTCTTCCCATGGGGTAAGAGCAACTCTTTCCTAGGTATAAAATTATGAGCCTTGAGGAGTGCTTAGGTACTCAGAAAAGCTAAAAATGGCCTCCTCAAGTGCAGCTGGATGGTGGTCAGATGGATCTATTTTTACTTGACTTGCGTTTGCACAGAGGCATCCATGCACGACTTTCTGTTGTTCCTGGAGTCTTTCAAGCATATGGTAAATAGACTTTCAATGGGTTGGAACCTATTGCTTCAGGAAATGTTGTTACAAATTGTTTTTCCACTGCAGCGCATTGAGGGTTTTTCATGCCACCCCCAACATATGCTCTGAAATCCAAGTGGTCTCCAGAAGGGAGTGGCCAAGAGGTTTTCAGGCGATGTGAAACCCATTAGGCTTGCAGAGAAAGTGGTAAAGGCATCACAAAAACATATCAGGGTGTAGACAAGCAGGGGCTATTACTCAGAATGCAGTGAAACCATGTTTCTCTAACTAGATTAGTTTACATCTTGTGGTATATAAAGAAATAAAAATTACTTAGATTGCAATAAGCCATGTTTTTCTAACTAAATAGATTGGCTTACATTTTGTGGCAGGGGGATAAAAATGTTGATTAAGAGACTGGTTTTTTTTTCAGTCCCACTTGCCAGGCTGGATTTCTGATGCCTGTGTTGTTTAGTGACAATCTTTGGCTATAGCTATCTTTGGGGCACCTTCTTTTTTGGCTAGGTCTTCTCCTTAGATGCTTATGAACAGAAGTTGCCCATGAACACCTATGGGCAAACCATATTTTTCTTTAGCGATCACCCTTCATCCATTACAACTGTTCGCCATCTCGCTTGAACCTCAGCCTCACAGGAAGCTTTCTGTTATGTAGGGTATCTCTTGATCCTTTTTCCTCCACATCAAGTGTTCTTGTCTGTTTTTCCAGGAAAAGCTTTGTATCTGTTTCGAGAATCTCTTTCACGCAGTGCACCCTTTATGATGTCAAGGTCTCATCCAGTTTTCCTCCTGAATTAAAAAAACAACCAAACTAATGTATATGGGCAGAGATCCAAGAGTTCCAGTGTGTTTTCCATTTATACCAACTGGCGGATCTCATTTAGTGAGTTGAAAATGCGAGAAGTTGAGCTGAATGCCCAGCACAGAAAGCTAGCATAGGTAGGACTAACATGATGGAAAAGAAGGATGGATTTGTTGCATATGGGAGACGTGCAGAGAGCTTGAACAAAAATAGTGTCTTACTTCATGGAAAACATTTAAATCCACAGTGCCGGGATAGGATTTGAAGGATGAGATCAAGGCATCAAACTTTGATTTAAATTTTTTTGGGGAAAAAAAAATGTATCTCCCCCTTTTTGCTAGACTAAAGCATCCATGAGCTTTTGTGGCATCACTCTTGTGACCTGGGTTTGGAGGAAGGCAGTCAGTGGACTGTTGGAGAATTATAGTTTTAGTTCAGATCATACTCTCTGTTAACTGAGCACTGTAGAAATCCTCGCTTTTTCCTCTGAAGCAGCTGATGCTGCGTGTGACAAGATACTGGGTTGAGAGGCACCACTGTTGTGATATTATCTGTCAATTCCTGTGTTTCCATAGGTTAGAAAAAAACCACAGTACTCTCCTACAGTGTATGCAGACTCAGAAATAATTACCTTCTGGCAAATTGTGGTGCCTCCAAATTGTTCTTTGTAGCTTGCTGAAATGCTGTCTTCTGGGAGTCAGCTTCATACAGACAAGGTATGCACCGCACGTTAGAATCTGTTGAACACAGTGAGATGGGTAGAGACTAGTCAAATTCATGAAACTCAGAAAATTGGGTACTCAGCTTGTACCCAAAATGAAGAGCGGGCAGAGTAAACCAGGCACAGCAAGGAATCTCTGCGTGGATGAAATAATTAAACGAAACAGAAGAATATATCTACCTTGAAAGCCTGCTAGAGTCAAATCGAAAGCAGATGGAAGGCATTTAGAAGAAATTCAGGCTGGCTGAATTGCATTCAGGCAGATAAAAGACTTTGCTAAAGAATATATCTTCCACTTAACACAGAGAGGAAGTCCTACAACTCATGTGGGCTTCAAGTGATGACATATGGTTCAAGTATCGTGGTCCTCTTCTGAGAAAACTGCACAAAGGCTTGTCACCACCCTGGTGAAACATTCAGAAGGCTGCGACAGGGCTGAGTCTGTTCTCTTGAAGCAGAAAGCAGAGCCAAGCACTCTGATGACAACAGATGAACAGGGCTGATTTTTTTTTAAGGAAAACAGCTCGTAATGAGAGGCCTCGAACCCCTCACCCGTGAAGGGTTTGTCCTTACATTGCATAGATATGGGGCAGGTATTTCAACTTATTGAAATCTGCTTGTCGCCTCCAAGTTTCACGAAGGAAGAATTGGCCGTGGATGTCTTCAGATCCCCGTTTCTTGGTGTGGAACTGCCTCCTCCATAAACGCACGCAGCAAAACAAACCACATCTATGAGGAAATCTCTTTTCTTTTATGCATTGCTTTTGTGAGACCATAAAAAGTGCGTGTCCTCTTGTTACAGTCGAAGATGAACTCTTCTGAGTGTGTGAACCACTTTTGGGTGCACTGTGATTACCAGCAAGTCTCTTTGTTCAAATAGCAAAATTTGTGACAGTTGCAAGATGCTTTTGGATAACCACTTCCAGATTTGAAGTGACACCTGCTGGTGTTGAAATTCGAGCCAAAATGTGACAATCATCTCATCACGGTGCAGAATCGCAGTATGTGAGTCACAAGACGTACCCATTGAAAAATCTCAACTTTCAAAGATAAAATGAACCCTAAAACTGCCTGTCATCAAGCCTCTCCCCCATTATTCCTGGCCCTAATTACTAAGGAAGAAATTTTAAGTACACGTAAGGCAGTTGAGGGTGTGTGTTAGTCACCCAAGGAATAAACAGGGAAATTAATTAAAATAAAATGATTCATTATAAATTATTCTCCCAGCTACATTCATAATGATGTGAGAAATATTCCAAATACTATTAGAAAAGCACTCCCTCCGCCCCTAGTATTTCTGGCACCTCTAGAAACAGCAAGTGCTGAAACTCCCACGTGAGGGATGTTTCCTGTGAGCTGTACTGCCAGATTGTACCTGTATTTTTGGGTAAGTATTTGAACATTTGCCTGCTTACGGAAAAAGAGCCTGAAGCCTGAACTTTTCTGAGGGCAGCTGTTACCAGGTGGATCCCCACATTTCTGTGCTGGGGCCAACCACAAGTAGTTAATAGGAAGAAATGCGAAGCGATGCCTAGAAAAGGTGAAACGTGAGCTACGGCAGTAGCGCGGGACGGGGCCCTGGAGGACCGCGGTGGGGTGGTTGCAGCCCTGCTCAACTCCTGGCGATCGGAAGAGTCCTTGCATTGATTTGACCTCTGGCTTTTTTAAAGGGCAGCGACTTGTTCCTTTCCCATTGGGCTTTCAGCTACGCAACACGGCCCGTCACATCAAGTCCTTCTACTTGCTCACTGTAAAAATCAAAACACGCCTCCTCCTCCCTCCCAGCAAAAAACAACGCAGCCACCCCCCCTGGTAACTGTCAGGGTCTCCTAAGGTGCTCTGAGTGAGCGTGTGTCTGTCTGCCTGTTACACATGTGTTTAATTCGCATATTTTCTACTGGAAGGGATGTGAAAGTGTGAGTTTAGAATTTGAAACAGAACGTTTGGGGTTATAAAAATTTAGCTTGGCTCAGAAAGGCTGTGTGTAAGCAGAGACTTAATTGACTTCTGCTGCCTCTGATGGGTCTCTGCCAGTCATTCAGGCTAGATCGACGGACTGTCACGTAAGTTCTGCATTGGGGGAGTTGGACCAACAGTTCCACAAACCGGGCATTTATTTTAGGCATCCCAAGGGGCTCCTGGAGGACCAGCCCCCAGATCTGTAGCCTCTCTTGGGACATTCTTTGTGAGAAAGACATTCACCTGCTCTGCCTTCATGACTTTGTTGCCAGTGTTTAATTTGCAGCCGTTGCCTTGCCTTGCCCCTTTTGCCTCTTGCTGTTGTGTCTTTCGATCTGCTTTCTCAAACTGCTAAATAAACACTCTACAACGGTGGTAGAAGTTCCTGAAGAGCAAGCCTACCAAGTGCTACAGGAGAGGTTCGCAGTGCTGCTGGAGGTGGAAAACAGTGCCTGGTAACTTCACACTGACTTAAGCAACAAAAAAGAATTCAGCAGAGAAGCCTGATGAGTAATCTCTGTTGAATTCATATGAGAAGTTTTATAATGCCCCAGAACCGTTTAGCAATACCTTTCCAGAGTCCTTTTCTGCTTAAGGTGGTTTTCATGTCCTCAAGCTCCTCAGACCTTCTGGTTCTGCATTAGTACTGTCAAACTCCTAAATCCCTCTCTGCAGGAAGCGTATAAGAAGTAGTTTCAAGCCAAGCTCGATGTCTGGGCTGGGCTGTGTATCTGCAGAGGAATCCCTCCAAGTTTACTGAAGCAGTTTTGCCATTCACTGAAACACAGTGTTCATTGAAAAACAATGTTCCACCAAAACACTGAAGGGGAACTTTTATTCTCTTTCTTGTTTAAGACCAGGGATTTGGCCTGGGAATTTTGTTTATTGAAATATCCAAGGAAAGTCTGTCTGGCCCCATCTTTGTAGTATCTGAACTCTTTCCAAGTTTTTGAGGGTGGGGTTGCAAACTCAGTCTTCTCAGGCCCTTTCTAATTTCTCACCCTAAAAGTGGTATGACAGTATTTTTTGCTGTGTCTTCACTGGCATAATGGGGTGTGTTTTTACCCAGTGGTAACTCACACATTGTAGTTATGTGCAATAAAAATACAGCAGTGCGTTGCAGCAGTGTAACTCCCCAAGATCAGACAGGGACGCTCAGAGTGCAGAACTCATCATCTCACAGGGGAAAATGGCAAAGAGCCTGGGTTTAGGTGAGGGTTTTTCAGAGTTATGTATTATCTATTAAAAATCTCAAAGTACCTTAATATAGTATCACAATCTGTTGAAGGGTAAAATTTTTATCACTGTTATCCCATATTGCAGGGAAAATCTTAGTTGGTATACAGCACTTGAAAATTGCGTATAAAAAATGTATGATGTACGTGTGAAGAAGCGATCAGAGGGAAGCGGAAGGGACAACTTCTGTACTTAATCTTGAAAATTACAAAAGTTGATGTCATCTTTGCCGGGAGTGCAGAGAACCAAGAAATGCTCATTTACTTATTGTGGAAGATATCGTATCATTTTTATTTACTCTAAAATGTTGCTATTTAAATGGGGGAATTGTTTTGGTTTTCAATTTATATTTTCAGTTAAAAAATGGCATTCTACGTTCTTTTCTTTTAAAATAATCTGATTTCTAAAGATGAAAACCTGAACCTTTTTTTTTAGAAAATGTGTTTTTCATTACTGATTTTAATTGTCACAGTAACTTTTTCACAATGTATGAGTTTTTGGTGAGAAATGCCCCTTTTCATTGAAATATTTGATTGAAAATACATTGCCTAGCTCCTCCTTTGCTCATCTGTGTTTGTGCCAGGTGTAATTTAGTGATCGCAAGATTGCTAGATAGCTACGATAAGTGGGATGTGATTTTTTTTTTTTTTAAAGCTACTAGGGGAGTTTGTTACTCAACTTCTGTGCAATTAATGAGAAAAATGTGGGCTTTGGAAAGCACAAACACCAGTTTCCCTGCACTTTATTTTGACACTTGGTGGGAGGGATGTAGCCTTGATTTGCTTCTACTGGAAAGGTGCTTATGTTGCACGTACAGGGCTTCCCTATCCAAAATTAGACAAGAATAGCCAAAACAACTGTAGGAAAAGAAAAATCTGCTTGGTCAGGAAATGAGGAGACATTCACTTCTCATTTCACTAGTTAATAAGGACGTTTTAGGTGCATTCCAGCAGGGAAATCCTCTCTTGCAAATATGAATCTCAGGCAAGGTTCCTCAGGGTCCCATGAACCTCTCAGCAAACCTGAGTCCATTTGGACGCACGAATGGTGGAATGAGCTTGACCTGCAGTTGGCCTGGAATGAATTACATCTCCAGCTGGAAACCATGCGAAGTGTGATGGTTCCATACGGCTAGATATGACCCTAATCCCAGCAGGATTGCTTAGGCCGAAATCAGCAACTCAAGATGGGAATGTTTCCTCCAAACCACCTTCCAGTGCTTCCTAAACCTCATCCATCACTGTTTAGGCATAACAGCTCTTAATGTGAAAAATTAGCGTCCTTAATGAAGAGCAGAGATTCTGTTTGATATCATTTGATATGATTGCAGTTGGTACAAGTCAGTTTGATTAATTTGACTGAATTTAACCAGAGTTAACCTCCCTTGGAGGTTGCAGTGATAAATCAGAAGAATAGGTGGTCGGATACGTAGAGTTGCCCAGCTCAGGAGGCTGAGAGTGGGTAAACCTGACTTGCCCATGGTGGAAGTCAGTAAGTACATTTATACTGGGTCACATCACTGGATCCCTTCTGGTCTTGTGCATAATATACGTAGAAGTATCTGCACTGTCTGTGAATGGAACAAAAGCCCCTTCGCATCTTGAGGTGGAGACAGAGCAAATAGTAAGCGCGACGATGTTTGAAGTGTCTCAGATCCTGAGATAAGCGAAGCTGCAGGTGGCAAACATGCAGTGTAATGGAGGCAGGGCTGCAGCTATGTGGGAGCCAGCATAGGAAACGTGGGCTAAAAGCAACAGTCGTCAGGAAATGAATCTGGAAATTATTGTTGAAACAGCCCAGGGCAAAGCTGCAGAACAGCAATGGCTGCTGACCTCCTAGGGTAAGTTGTAAGAGCTGGAATGAGTAAGCAGAAGAAAATACATACTTTGGAGATCAGAAACTTGTATTTGCTCTGCCTTATAATGCAAGGAGAAGGGGACATTTGATTAAAATGGAAAGGTGATGAAAGAATTGCTAATAAAAGAGTGCTTCTTCACAGGGTACGTAATTAAAAAGGGGATCTCATTGCTTCAAGGTGTCTTTGAGATCCGGAACTTAGCAGGAATTAAAAATAAACAAATGCAAATCCCCCAAACCTGTGATATTTCCACGGATAACAAGAATATCCAGTTTTGTCAACAGTTCTGCTTCACTGCATAAATTCACCTTTGACTCGTTGAGGGTTAATGCTCTTTTCCTCTGAGAAGGATACTCGAACTGCTTACCGCTCGCAGTGTTTCTCTGGAAGTGCTGGCATCACCGGGAGTCAGGCACCAGCCAGGGGACTGGGCTGACTACTGATGGGATGCAGTATCCCTAGGTGATGCTTTTAAGGCGTCTGGCTCTCGGTCTGTGCTCGTAAGGAACGTTGTTCCAACCGGGGGCCGCTGGACCACAGACAAACATTATTGCTTTTGGAAGCAGTTGTCTGGGATAATGAGGTGATAGACAGTCTCCGTGAGGAACGCTTAAAGGATGTTAATCTCACCTAGTGAGAAGGGACTGCAGAACTGTGGCACATATCACGTAATTAAATACCTCGTTGCTACAGGATATTGTGGAGGCCAAGAACACAGATGGATTTGAGAGGGGAGTAGGCACGTTCGTGGAAGGTAAGTCCGTGAGGAGCTCCTAGTCCTGATGCGACCTCCAGTTCAGGCAGTCCTTGAAGTGATGATTTCCAGACACCAGGATGACGTGCCATAGAAAGCGACCATTTTCTATGGGACTTTTTCTTTTATACTCTTTCCCTTTCAGTCACCGTGGAAGACAGAATAGTTAACTCGACGGATGTAGACTCTGATTCTTCTTTTGGTTTTATCTTTATATACTTAGGAGGACTTAGAAATTCCTGAAGGGCAGATGACTCACGTTGGCAAGGGGTTCAGAAATCGGAGGATAGTCTGAAAACCCTGGGAAGCTAGATGGGAATAAGGCAGACATATTATGCTCAAAGAGTACTTAAACATATGGAATAAGTTACTGGGGAATGGCAGGCAATGTAAAGACATTATACTAAGACTTTAAGATGATACTTTAAGGCGATACTTTCTAAGTTCAAGGGACACCTCCGTCTCTCTTTTGAGGAGGGGCTTGGGAAAAGAGCAGCCTTACGGAAAGGAGTAGGATTAAGAAGATTGCTGGGAAATGGCAGGCGGATCGTGCTGGATGCCCTTTCCCTGTTCCTAAAATTTCTACCGTCCTCATGAGAGGAAGGGAAAATAAACCGAGGAATGGTAATGCTCGGGGTTACACAATCAGGGTCGGAGGCGGCTGACCTTGCCGCTAATGGTTTATGGGCAGCCACAGGCGTCCGCCGCTGCCCCGTGTTTTTGTTACACATTATCTAGCAGTTGCCAAATGACTCGGTCCCAATATGCAGGAAATTACTTGAGAGCTATATTTAGCAAGATGAGCCCATATCTTGATTTGGCTGGAAGCTGAGGCAGATTGAATTAATCTAGGGGAAAGACGGAGTGTGTGGGGTCCCAGCAGAACATTTTCCCCCAAATTTCCTGAGGTCCTCTGACCTCCCTGGGGTTTCTGTTGTGTACCAGCCTGAAGGCCGTCACACTGAAGGCTGAAGAAAAGGGGGTTTTTGAGTTCCTGGTGCTGGAGGTTGCAGCACAGCCCAAGGTAGCTGGTCCCACAGCGAGGACAGCTGTGATGTGAGTGAATCCTCCTGAGGGACCACAGGGTGGGCTCCATCCTTCTGTGGTGGCCCTGAGACTGCGATCTCAGCCAGCTCCTCTGCCTAAGGCTGGACATGATCCACCCGTCAAACACGACGCTTCCCGGCACTCTCCCACCTCAAGCTCCCTCACAAGCTCCCTGGCTCTCACACAACTCTGGTTTCTCAGCCTCTTTCCCACCAGAAACTGGGATTAGGAGGCGAAATGGAGGTTCCTCCTCTGGGTGGTCGCCACTCAGAAAAAGACTGCTAAAAGTCACATTCCTCTTTGTCCCGCCTTGTCCCACTTGGTGCTGCACCAGGTGGGTCCTCTGTCATGGGGCAAGCCGTGGCACTGGCTCAGCCCCAGGAGAGAAGACACCTGCAAGGCTTGAAATCTCCACGTGGAAGGTTTCTCACTGGGTTCCCACCTACCTGAAGCTGTGCAGGGAGGCTCTCCCTGCGGTTACCTGCCCGTCGAGCAGTTGGCTTCTTGGAGGAGTGTAGGGATTTGTTTGCAACAGGCCTGATTCACAGCCCACAAAATCAGATTGGGTTTTGGATCAGACCCCGTAAGGGGTTTGTATTGTAGTTCAGTGCACAGGAACACAAAAGAGCAGAGTCTGGTTATTTGCTCAATAATTAGTAGCTCCGTCCCCTAAGGGGAGATAGATCAGTGCTGGGATGAGTCTCTAACCAAAGTGCCTGACGTTCCCCTGCAGCTACCGCGCAGCAGCCAGGTGTTGTGGGAAGGAGGGGTTTTATCAGCACTCTGCACCGTTAATGAGTACTTACTGTGCAGTACGCTTTCAGTGAGCTATGCTGGTTACAGGCTCACGTGAGGCAAGGAACGCGATCTCTGGGCGAACACAAAGCCCTGAGTTTCCGTTTAACGTAGTAAGGTGGTTTGCATGGCTTAAATACACAGTGGAAGGTATCTGATAGGAAAGAAATGACATGATAAATACTCAGTGAGACACAGAATCGTAGAACGATTAGAGTTGGAAGACACCTTAAAGATCATCGAGTTCCAACCCCCCTGCCATGGGCAGGGACACCTCCCACTAGACCAGGTTGCTCAAAGCCCCATCCAGCCTGGCCTTGAACACCTCCAGGGATGGAGCTTCCACAACTTCTCTGGGCAACCTGTTCCCGTGCCTCACCACCCTCAGAGTGAAACATTTCTTCCTAATATCTAATCTAAATCTACCCTCTCTCAGTTTAAAACCATTACCCCTCGTCCTACATGCCCTGATAAAGAGTCCCTCCCCATCTTTCCTGTAGGCCCCCTTTAGGTACTGGAAAGCCACTTTACGGTCTTCCCAGAGCCTTCTCTTCTCCAGGCTGAACAACCCCAGCTCTCTCAGCCTGTCTTCATAGGAGATCTTCTGATCATCTTCATGGCCCTCCTCTGGACCTGCTCCAACAGGTCCATGTCCTTCTCATGTTGGGGACCCCACAGCTGGATGGAGTACTCCAGGTGGGGTTTCACCAGAGCAGAGTAGAGGGGCAGGATCCCCTCCCTCGCCCTGCTGGCCACGCTTCTTTTGATGCAGTCCAAGATGCTGTTAGCTCTCTGGGATCTCCCAGGGAGAAATGCTGGGAGAAAGCTTTTCAGCTTAAAGAGTCGGTTTGAAATGTCACCCTTTTTTTCCCATCCTTTTGTATTTTCATTAGAGAGGCAGTTTGCTGATCTAAAAACCAAAAGATAGTGTCGTGCAAATTGGACTGTTCACCCAGAAGGTGGGCAGTGAGGTTGCTGCGTTGTGGGTATGGCCGCAGCAAAGCCCCCAAGGTCTTGCACAGCATCCTCCACCATGTGGAGGTGCGTTCCTGTTGTTGGAGCTGAGCCTCAGGGGAGGAGGACAGTGTGGGGTTCCTCATGGTTGCCAGCTTCTCCTATTTGGGGCAAGTGAATGGTAGTGTGTCTTTGCTGCAGGTCTGAGATCTCGTGAGCGGTTCAGGTCGTGTGAGATGATTGTCTTCATTCAGTGTGGTATTTAAGCATGTGCTCAGTTCAAGGGGAAACCCAAACATGGGTGCTTTTGTGAATCAGAGCTATCCTGCCCACTTTTATTCTTACCAAATTAACTGATGAGATTCTTTATAAATGTTGTCCCAGCATTTGGGCTTCTGACATCTGCCTGTTCACGTGGGCAACGCAGTGACTGAGTAGAGCAGTTGCATTAATTTATTTCTTTTAGGCGATTGTAGCATTCAGTGCAATCGTGGCGTTTTGAAAGCTGGCAGTGCTAGAACATGGATGGCTATTGGCATGGCTCTGACGGCAACTCACAGAGAGCCAGTCCTGTCTCCCATTGTCAAAAACATACCCTTGGTTTCAGCATTCATCACCATTTGTCTCTCATAATTGCATTTTCCTGAGTACTAGAAATTAAATCAGCAGTGACAGAATATTTATGGCTCAGAAATATTCTGGATGATTTCTAGAGAAGCTGTTTCCAGTTTGGTTATTTATGTTCTTTTATCATGGGTTTTATAGTGGGAATGGAGAACTAAACAGCAAAAGCCATATGAAACATGCTGAATGATTTTCTCCTTGAGCCAAACATACATTTACTATAGGCAAAGAAATGCCGGTGTGAGCGCACGCGCAGTTCAGAGCATCCAGACCATGGCCAGTGCTTCAGCTCCTGCCACCAGTGTGCAGAGAGGTGCAGGCTGGTTGCTGAGCTCACCTGGCACGTTCTCTTCATCTGGAGGTTGCCATCATTCCCCGGAGAGAGGCTGGGGCTGGTCTGGGATGAGGGGTTGGACTCGCGGGGACGAGCCGCTTTGATCTGCTCCCTGCCGGCGGTCTCACTCACGTACGGGCGTTGCAGATGAAGGTTGCCAAAGGGGTCTGACCGCTCTCCCACTGGGAGCACCGCGGAGCCGGGCTTTTCCTCGCTAGTCAGAGTGAAAACTGAAATGTCTAAATTTCCAGTGAAACAAAAAATTGGAAGAATGCGTTCAGGAAATTGGGAAGTGAACTTGTCAGCTCAATTTCCGTGATGTCAAATTTTTTAAGAGTGACTCGCCTCTCGCTCTGTCCCACTCTTTTCTTGTCCATAAGGCAGTTGAAGTAAAGGACCTTGGCTTTGCTGAAATCAAAGGTTTTGATAATTTTCCTTGCTAGAAATTTTGCCAATATCAGCATCCTTCTGAGAAATGTTCTTGTATCGGTATTTTCTCATATAAAACTGTTCCTTATGCAAACCCGACTATTCTCCGTGATAAGATCTTTTTACAGTTCCTATCCTGGTCTCAGCTCTAGTCTCCCTGTGTACTGTAAATTTTTATCGCATGCTATAAATAAATAGTAATCATGTCCAGGAGGAGTCTTGATCTCGCAAGGGTGTGTCACGATCTAGCCACAATGATGATGTATTGCCAGTTGAACGGATGACCCTGTTACTGATTGCAGTGTTGCACGCGGCTTAGATCAGGGTTAGAGATACGAGTGGGCAGCCTTCCTGCGGGATCCCCAAATTTTCTACATGGCCGTGAGCCACAGGACGTATTGCATATGTCAGAGAGGTGGGGGAAGGAGCGGCTGCCGGGCTGGCTCAGCAGCAGGCAGAGGCAGCATTTCTCTGGGCATCTCCCCGAGATGAAGAGCGCTGGGTAAGGGATGCGAGCGCCCCGGGATCCCACCGCAGCTCGGACGCACCGGCCCTTGCTGCCGTGCTGCATCCTTTCCAGTGGTTTGCATGCTTTAAGCAGCCCTCTTGCCTAAAGGCTTACGGGAGGTGTGGGTTAGATGCTTTCTGTGGTTCAGGACCTGAAGCAGTTTACGGCTGCGAAGATTGACCATGGTATTTTTCTGCTCTCATCTATAAAGACCAAAATAAATCTTTGCATCAATGCTGACAATCCTTTTCAGGTTTTCCTCTGGATAGCTTTTACAGCTAGAGCTGACTTTCAAAAGGCCCAAATTGCTATTCCTGAGATACTGTAAAGAAATCCTGTGCAGCAAACTGCACATAAAATAAAAAATAAAAAGGAGGACCTTTGTCTGCCTTTAATAGTCCAAGTGTTTCCTCAGGCATTGCAGGCAGCCTGCCCTTCCTGTCGGGATGGCTGGCTGCAGCAATGGAGATAACGGCGTATCTTTTTATAGGATGCTACAGACCATAGGTGGAGAGCCCAGTTCAAAGTGCAGGTCACTGAACTCCTATAAATTGTTCCTGACATCCCCGATAAAACCCATGCTCTCCCTTCCTCCCTGCGTCTTCTTTTAGCAAGGGGAAAGGGCTGGTAGTAAAGATACTATTTTTCCACTTCAGTCAATACTTTGATGTTTAAAGCTGTTTAATATTCAGTAAAACTGCTCCTCAAATGTAATTGCAAGAATTACACTTCCCTTTTTATGATTGTCTGTAAGTGTTATGGGACAGGCAGTTAAAAGCACCTCTGTGGCATAAAGATGATTTGTCCAGCACAGGGCTCTCCCCCTGCAGAGAAGCAGGATCAGACCTGGGGTCCTCCTGCCCCCTGATAGAGGCCACATGTATAGGGGCAAATAGATTGTTTCCTGGGAAAAGATGTTTTTGAGTTAATTGAGAGTGTTTGGAAATCTGTGCCAAGTGGTGACATCCCTGCTCTCCCCTCGCACGCTCCACTCCTGGCAAAAGGCGCTGTTTTAATCTTTTCTGAAAGAAACATTTAGATTTCTTAGTTCAACATAAAATTAATTTTGAAATTTGTTGAAAAGTTGTCTATACCTACTTGTCTTTAAAAGGGTTTTGTTTAGGTGATGGAAAATCTCTGAGAGGTGAAGTGAGACACTTGAGTTTGAGAATCCAGAAACAAAAACTTCTACTTGACTAAAACTAAGAAAACTGGAAGGAAAAAATAAAGTCTTCTCAAGGCAACCTAGACCAGTATTTCCCATTAGTCTTGACAATGAGTTAAAAAAAATAAAAATCAACTATTCACCCACCTTGGGATGACCTATTGGGTATCTTTGTCAAGGTCTTTCTTCAACTCCTGCAATTACAGGTCTGTTCCCTGAAGAACATCTGAGATCCTTTCATGTCTCGCTGTGACAATGCATCTGAGCATTTCACAATGTTTTCATCAGAACACGCTCACAGGGAAGTGCTAATACCGCTATTGTTTCGATGGGAAAATGATGAGAGACTGATTTATCTCATCTAATTTTAGTTATCTAAAAATTAGATATCATGTCTAAGCCACATCGTAGCTGATTTTCTCCCACTGTTAGATCTTCTCATTCGGGTGTGGAATGTGGGCAGGGAAGCTGTTTCTGGGTTTAGGAGATTTCTGAGCCGTATTATCAGGGGAGGAAGAAAAGACAGGAATTGATTTATTTCTTCTGTGGTAGCGTAGTGCTCCAAGTATCTTCTGAGACGTGAATTTGGACTTCATGCTGCAGCTGTGAGAAACGTTGCTCCTCTGGCCATCTGCATTTAGAGGATATATGGTTAATGAGGCTGGGGAGTCATGAAAGAAGGGAAGCCAACCGCTTACCGTCTTCATGAGTCTTTGGCTGGGAGACATTTACTAAGGTGACCAGCAGCCCAGAGAGGCTCAGATGGACCTTTCTTTATCACTACATCTAAGAGAGAGGTTGCATACAGATGCAAAAGCCTTGAAACATTTAAACTCGGCAATTAAAGCAGGTGGCAAGACCTTTCAGGAGCATATTTCCACCTGTGATGTTAAGCTCCATTGGGATTTCTTTGCAGTTCGGCTCCATGCTTCAAGGACTGTCATTCAGCTCCACATGCACTCCAAGAGCTACAAAAGAGCCACTGTCCTCTGCTTAATCCGTGGATTGTATGTCTCTATTGGTGCCTGGCTGAAGCATAGTACACACAGCCCTAATAGAAGCAATTAATGTCAATCAAATGATACCTCCTCCCACACACCATTTGAACTACTACAACCATCTTAATTGCCCGAGTTTCTTTGCTTTCAAAAGTACGTTCCACTTAATGATGCCTTTTCTAACACTGAAAGTCTGTTGTAGCAATCCTGTTTCTACCAAAAATAATTTTCAGCAGCAATTCTCTCTCTCCCTGCTCCCTTTCAGGCCTTTAACTTTTGCCTCCTTCATCCCCAAGCTACGCACAGACCAGTTGGCTCCAGCCAGTACTAATTTCCTTAGTTGTCCTAGTGAAGCACTTGCATAAAGGCTCTGACATTTGACAGGGTGGTATTGTTCTGGTTGTGTTAGTAAAGCTTCTGAGTTGTACAGCAGGGTTTGGACATGCTCTTCTTAGCTCAGGGAGACGTCCCGAGAAAGGAGAAGTGAGTTGGCACACAAGGAAAGTGCAATTGCTCAGTCACATTAAAGCTGAGACAAAATGTTTCTTTTTAAAGAGTTTTAAAATAGTCCCTAATGTAAAAGCTTAGCAGCTGCAGCAACACAGAGCCTGAATAATTTCCATGTATTTGCTGCAGCAACACGGAGCCTGAATAATTTCCATGTATTTATGTATGTGTGCGTGCCCACATGTGTGTGTATTTTTTTTCCAATCCGTTTGGGCCAGTGCCGTAATAAGCAGCACAACGTCACATGCTCTCAGGTCGACACTGATTTATTTGCCACTCAGGTGTGAAGAACAACCCGTTGGGTTATGTCAATCTGAAGTGGGCCATCTGATTTCAATTCCAGCTCCCAACAATTAATGCCTTACACACAATTTCGACACAATACCCAGCTTACGGCCCTATTATGTTTATCATCAGACCATGAAGTATTAGTTACAGCAAGCCAAAAAATGTCAGATAGCCCTGCCTTTCTCTGGCATTCCTGAGAGCGAGTTAAAAAGAAAATGTTTCTCCTATGAGCAGGAAACTGAAGCTTTGGAACCCTTGAACGCACATGGTCAGCCTGTGAAATCTAGCTTCGATTCTCCTTGCCAAACTTGCTGGAATGGATTTCAGAAGAAATCAAATTTCCAACACTGAATTAGAAGAAGAATGGTATATTCTCTGCGATGGATGGAAACAGGTGGACATCTAGGTGTAAGATAGGAGTGTAAGATAGGAATCACAAGGGAATTGGTTAATTCTTTTAGGCATGGGAATGCAGAATTTTCTATGGAAGACATAGATTTCATGGTATTCAGTGAAAAGGTGATCCTTGGCTTAAATTTATACGTTAAATAAAATATAAAAGGAGTGCAGAGAATGATAGAATCATCTAGGTTGGAAGGGACCTTTAAGGTCATCGAGTCCGACCATCAACCTAACACTGCGAAAACCACTACTAAATGCATGCTGGTGTCATGGGCCAGGTGGAATGGGGAGTGAGCATCATGGCTGGGAGAGCTGAGAAGAAGGATGTGGACTAGTTCAACATCTCTGTGTTTCCTAAGAGCTAGGGTGGGCTGCTTTGGCTTGGTGAAAACCCATGCTAGATGCCTATGTTCTGACAAGGTGATTTTTCCTGAAAGCCTCTTCTTGGATGTATATATATACTTTTTATCCTACACTTGCTTTTGGAATTTCTTGGAACTCATGAACTAAAAAGCCCTGATTCTGCAAGGTCTGCAAGTTCAGTGCTCTCTGAACTTCCTAGGTAAAATGTTCTCCATAAGCTACAGCATCATAATACTGGTTTTTTTCCACATTTCATACCAGGAAATGCAGAAGTACCTTGCAAGCTCTTACCCTGTCCTTGTACAGATATTGTGTGTAAGTAATCCTATGGCTATAAGGTGAAGATTAAAGTATGAGTGGGTAGGTAGGAACATTTATATGATTTTAGTGGAATGATGGAAAGCATTTAGATGATGGGGTTCTGCAAGCTCACGGTGCAGAAACAGTCCATTGTATCTCTTATAGCAAGTCTGAAGAACCAGACAGCTGTCCTTCCATTTGTCTGCTGCTCTGTCAGCGTGGTGCTGCTGCCTGTCGGTCCAGGAGCTGAATGCTTCCAAATGAAAGCAATGGCAAAGTCCTTACTGCACTCCATATGAATTCACGACTCTTTGATGAGACACTTGTACCTACAAGAACTCTTTGCCAGAGTTTCTCTTGCATGTGGAGGAGCTGAAACATGATAACAGCTCTCATATACAGCTTTTCTACTTTCTGTCCTTCACAGAATTAGCTAAGAAATTGCTTTGAGGAATGCTTTTGTTTTCTGTTTGCTTGGTTTGTTGTTTTTTTTTCCCAAAAGGAAGCTGAATATGTAAATATGTATCCTGTTCTGGATGGGACAAGGTATACTTCAGAAAAGCACATAGTCACTTTATAAATGTGTATTTTTTAGTATCTCCACACATAAGAAGGGAAAATAAAATTTCTAAAAGGACTGTCCCATTCACTAAGGGAAGAATGAGTGACTTACCGGGGCTAAGTGTTTGTCTTGTCACTTGATGGAAGAGGAGGAAGATTTCTCAGATGCTATGATGATACTAAGAGTATTAAGAGTGATTTAATAACAGATATTTTAGAAATAGTGTGGGCAATTCCAGCAGTGCGTGTAGAGCACAAAGCTCTCATCACATCAAGAGGATGCTTCGCAAGTGGATGATTGGTATGAGACATAAGGATTTTTACCACCCAGCCGTACTCTTCATCTTATCGCATAGGTTTTTGTGCTGTCTGTATGTGTAAATAGCCTTTGAGTAAGCAATTTCAGTTTAGGGGGCTTGTGACTCCTTAACTCAACTTTATGCATTCATGCCTGTAGCTAAGGGAGGATCTACTAGTCCCCAGTTTTTCACTAAAGATGGAGGCTATTGTCTTTTGAAGAGATTAACGTGCTGTGCATTGGGTAATAGGTCTTGAACTGATCATTACCATGAGAAAGTGCTCTTTTACTGATACAATGATTACTAGTGCTGCACTGAAGAAATTCACAATTCTCTCCTGTGTTTTTGTACTCCTCATGTACTCACCAATTCTTTCCTAGCAAATACTCA
Source organism: Anarhynchus alexandrinus (assembly GCA_008711295.1). Taxonomy (NCBI): domain Eukaryota; kingdom Metazoa; phylum Chordata; class Aves; order Charadriiformes; family Charadriidae; genus Anarhynchus; species Anarhynchus alexandrinus. Next base: position 36,831 of record VUYV01000229.1, on the reverse strand, counting down.
CAAGCAGCAAAGAGGAAGGTCTGTGGGACCACAACTCAGCCCTGCTATATCAAAGGTCCTTGAATCTGCAAAAGAGGATGGGAAAATCCTGAGGAACATATTTTTTGTCACAGTCAATCAATTGATCAGTGCATTGATGTCATATTTTGAGACTGTCTTAAAAAGTCCAGATACTCAGAGGGTACTACTTACTTTCAGTATATATTGCTCATGAGATATTCAGTCTTTATTGCTTCATTGAGGTCAAAAATACTTCAGCAAAACTGTGTGGTGTTTGAAGTTTCAGTTATATGCATAGGGAAAATCAAGAAGGGAAGAGTGAGAAATTTGGATGCCTATTTCTATGGATTCCGTCATCATGAAGTGCAAACTCCTCTCAGTCACCCTACTATTTCTCCTCAGCAATGGTCATGGCAGCAGGGAAGTGTAATCCTCCTGGTAATACCAATAGGCACAGTCTAATCATAAAATGATAGAATAATTTAGGTTGGAAGGCACCTCTGGAGGTCACCTAGTCCAGTTTACCACTCAAATGAAGGACAGATTCAAAGTTAAGTTCAATGTTGAAACTAAGGTTGCTAAGCTTACTGAAGCATTATTTGGCAAAGCCAAGAATTAAAATGAAGTTTCTCATATCCTAGTGTGCAGCCCCTCAATTGCAACTTCTAATCCATGTTTTATAAGTGATTTTAAAAAGGAGTTGGAAAACCAGGCTAATCTGGTTTAGTTTATGAGTTGGTAGCATCCCTCCTTCCCTGGAGGTATTTAAAAGACATGTAGGTGTGGTGCTTAGGAACATGGTTTAGTGGTGGACATGGCAGTGCTAGGTTAACGGTTGGACTCAGTGATCTTAAAGGTCTTTTCCAACCTAAAGGATTCTATGATTCTATGACTCTATGATCATCTCTACACAGGCAAATAGAGTGTTCAGTGGCAGGACACCAAGTCGAAAGAGCGAGCGATAGAAGAGGCATTTGAAAAAATAGGTGTTTCACTCCGAATGCATTGGGGAACAAATTTATGATGTATGGTGAAGGTTTTAGAAAGGCACCCAAATGCTTTCGTTTTATACAGCTGATTACCTAATGCAGTGCTCCAAAGTTCAGGCTTTTACTAGCTGACTAATATCTAAAGACGTTTTCTGCTTGTTTTCTCTGCAAACCTCATTGCACTGACAAGAAATACATTGTCCATATGGGGTGAAGAATGGCATTTAAGTATCGTGTGTTGAAATCCCACTCACTTTTACACATTATGCTTCAAAGCCCTGCTTCCTGGATACAAAAGTAGTTGTGTTTCCAGCAGAAGGTTTACATAGTTTAGCATGAAGTAAAAGCACCAGGGTATGAAGCCAGCCATGTATATAAAGCATTAAACAATTTCAGCGCAAAGCTGCACAAAATGTCTATTAAATTTAACAGTACTATTAAAAATCCACATTTAAGCTTTCTTTGTTTCTAGCAATGAGGCTTTGGAACATGTAAAAGTCGGTTTAAAAATCCCTGACGATAAACAACCCAAACTCAGCCTTTGGTTGGTACATAATTTCGTAGCAAAGACAAAACGTCCTGGTCCCATGCTTCCCAATTGGTCTTGCTCCAATCCTGAGCTGACTTTTAAGTTTTCTGCAGTGTAAATGTTCCCTTTATGAAGTGGGCTATAGGCAATGCCCATCGAAGCCTCTCCTAAGGAGGTGTTATTTTAATATATGAAGGGCAGTCATTTCATTTCATAAAGATAGCTTGTTCCACGGAGGAAATAAACATCACACTTGACAGATGCAGGGACGCTCAAAGATCCTCAGCTCCTGTGGGGGCAGGGGAAGGCCTATAAAGCTTTTCTGTGTTCCCTGCATTATGCTACATGGGGCTTTAGATGATGTCTTCTCTGAAAACCAATTCTGTGGGATGACTGTAGCCACCTAATAATTTTATTTTAGTTTTAAATACCATGCATGAATGCCATAGAATGCAGGCAGAAGCACAGTATTAGGTGGAAGGGTGCTGATAGCAAGTGGAGAAGGGTCTCTAGGTAAGTACATAACCTTCTCTGTATTCAGTTGTAGTGAACTTGCTGGGAGGTGGCATCAGGTGAGGTGTGAGGGGTTCAAAACCAGCTTGTCTCGCCATCTGTTCCAAGCACATAGGAGTCCGCGACCATGGATTGCCCCCAAAAATTCCTATTTTAGATTCCCTCGTTTTGAAGATGTCGTGTCCCTGGCGTGTTGCGGGTGACTGCCCTTTTTCGAGATGGGTGCAGTCTGTGTCTTTGATTTAATTCTTTTGGGATGTTGCGTGTACTTTGGGCTGATCAACGACTCGTTCTGACGCAAGGTCTAGAGGCCAAAAGGCTGGCTTAGCAGCTGGAGGGAAGAGTTCAGATGAAAGGGATGAGAAACCTCCTGCCTTATCTATTAATCCAACGCCGTATTTGTTATCCAGAAATTATGGGGAGCTGGCTGCCGAGCAGAGGTGAGGCTTATCCAGAGTTATTCCAACCGCATTTCTCAACGTCATGTTTGTTGTGCTTGGAAGGAACCGGATCGCTCTGTCGTCTCTCTCTCTCACTCCCTCTTACTGAACATAGTAGCTATACTATATTCTTACTGGAGACCTGTGGCACTTAATGGTAAACCAAAGTTGCTTCATTTTTCCCTCATTTGATGAATGGAGCTGGGGTTGAGGCGGGTAGGGGGAGTGGACGCAAGGAGAGGAGGAAAAATCACCTTGAGAAAACCCAGGTTTCCTTAATGAGCAAAAGATGTTATGCTGAGGACAACACATATTGCAGGAACTTTGTTGGCCAAAAAAAGGGAGAATGCTCTGTCTGTCTCACAGTGCTTACAACCTTTCTGCTCAATGCAAGAACGCAAAGTATATTGGAGAAAAGAAAAGTGAAAGAAAGCTTTGGTCGAATTCCCTCCCTGTCATTCCAGTAATCTATATACATGCCATCCTGTCGCCCAACATCACTGCTGCTTGAATGAATGCAAAAGAGAGAGGCTGTGCTGAAATCCATAGTGCTTTCTAAATAAAGCTTTTAGTATAGGAAAACGTAATTTAATTCCCAGATTAAATAGCCCAGAAATGGAAGAATTTGCTTTTCCATGCACAATGTATATCTTCTCTCCTAATAGAAATAATAATTTCATCATCAGCAAATGCTGTTATTGGCACTGCTTAGGCATTGTAGTGACAGTTCTGTGATAAAACAATTTGTTATTTCTCTCAGGTTTCTTTTTTCATGATTCATCATATATTATGCACCAGCAATAGTTCTTACCAGTAAAGACTGCTGTGGAAATGACCTCTCAGAACAATGTTGTATGATGTTGTATCCACTAGTGTCAAGGAATTTCTTATGGAAGAAGTAAATACCACGAAATTAATTGTACAACATTTCAATTAAACTTTAGTTTCCTTTTCAAAAGTTTGCAGAAATGGCAGTATCCACTGTATATGTTTTTTCCCTGCAAATTTTTATTTCCTCTTTGGATTTTGCTTTTCAAAAGTTTGTATTTTTATCTAAATTAGTTCAAGCTGTCACCAATACATAGGCATTTTTTTTTTCACACAGCAATCTTCCCCAAGAAAACAAAGAAAACAATGCTTAATTCACTGCTTTGCATTTTTCTTATAGATATTGCATGTATTCTATCTCATTATTTATTTCAGCACTTATTTATTTTATTTATTTCAGACAATACTATCGCAAAAGAGTTTTGTCACGATGGACAACTTTTTTTGGATTTGGAAAAAATCTTGGGGGAAGCCAACCAGTGTGATTTGGCAGTTCCATTTTTTGCTTTTGTTCTCCTTGGACCAGATGGGTTTCTTACTCAGTCCAATGGGACTTCTTGTGGGGCAAAATACTATGTAACATCAGTGAAGTTATGACAATCTGGCCCTCCCTATGCAAAGTGATATTAAAAGTCCACTCCTCCAGGGACTAAGAGAATTAGAGAATCTGCTAAATAACAGCTTTGAAATGCTTCTTCCTATATAGATGTACTTGTTTTGAGTGGGGAGAGGAGTTTCCTGGACTAACTCCAATGGCGATGTGAAGGAGGGAGGGCGATGGACCGGCTCAGTAGCGGGTCTGGGAAGCCCCTCGTGTGTTAGGTCCTACACAACCACAATTGGTGAAGCCTCAGACATGACATCCTGGCCCCTTGGTTGGCCATTTATAACCATGAAAAATAAGGGCAAGGTGGGTGCAGAAAGTTCTCATTTTGTACTAGTGGCTTATTTTGACCACTCTGTGTTTATTTTTCTCAGACATAAGCAACAACACAAGATTTAGGGCACAGTGAAGCAACGCCTGGGAATTTTGCCACTGATGCTAATGGTGTTGGTCTCTAATCCCTTTCCAGCAAAGGCGAGATGATGCATCAGCAAAATGGCCGCCCACACTGGGAGAGACACCAGGACCATTCACAGTTGCCGAGACAGTGAAACAGTATTTTGGGGAGGAAAAAAAAGAAAAAGCTCATTCCTTAATATATGGTCTTATAGGGTAAATATTTATCCAGCCATCTAAAGGCAGGAGTAATCGCTGCAGTTTTCCCTTCACTCAGAGACTGGAGATTTTCCCTGACTGAAAAAAAAAAAAAAAAGAAGTCCAATTTTGTGTATGTGAAGAAATCAAAGCATTGCCCTTGAAATGGGTTTTTCAGCTGTCTCGTGGGTATTCTGGGGTTAGTTTTCACCACGTGAGGTTCTGAAGTGCATACTCAAAGGTTCAAACACAGGAAAATTGGCTATCGCTGCCAGCTCTGTTGGGTGGGGAGAAAGCAGTTCCTTTATAGAAAAAGGAAAAAAAAAATGGAAAGACTTTTTTCTTCTTCTTCTTCCAAGGGACTATATGAGAATGAGCTGGAAGAAGTCTTGACTTTTATTATATCCTGTAATCAAATTTGAGCATCTTATTTGCTTCTTTTCTCCAAGACCACCCTGGCGGTAACAGTCCACACACACACAATTTTGGTATGCATAAACCCATAAATTTCATAACAAAATATAGGAGCTGAGGTTGTAGGAGGACTGTAAGGCAGAAGGTGCTGAAATGTAAAGTCTGTGTGTGTTTGAAGGGATGTCATTTATTACATACTTCTGCCTTTAAAAAAAAAAAATCCTTACTGTTACCACACAGACTGTATAAATATATATTGCCTAACACAAGACGGTGTGGTGTAAAGATTTTATTGGCATGTAGTAGCTTAGCTTGAGTAGCAAAGGCCTGAGCAAGCTCTGTATCACCTCAGATGTGTGCCAAGAAAACATGTCCTTGGCATGGGCAATGAGAACATCCCCAGTGACGCTGCATAGGTGTAAATCTAATGAGGATAATAACCCATATGCTTCAGGGCATCAACCCATTACTGGCTGCCTGGGATTAGGAAGGAATTTCTCCTTTGGTTGTGTTATTCTAAAGCCATTTATTGTGGGGCTCCACACACTTCTCTCTGAAGCCTCTGCCACCGGCCACTGCAGGAAGAGGATAATGAATTTGATTGACTACCTGGAAGAGCCTGATCTGGCAACTCATCCGCTCTTCTGCGAATTCTGTAACGATACCTGTTTTATGTGGTTTGGAAAATGTTTTGATGGGGCACTTTGTGCACATCTCTCTTTAATGCCAGCTCCTGTAAAGCTTCTTTTATAAATGCGTGGAATAATTTAGGTTGGCAGGGAGCTCTGCAGATCTCCAGTCCAATGCCCCACTTCAGGCAGAGCTGCTCAGGGCCTTGCCCAGTTCAGCTCTGAAAATCTCCATGGGTAGGAATTTTGCTGCTTCTCTGTCCATTCCTCCATGGGGACTTTTCAGCAGCTTTAGTAGGAGTGACACTTGTAGATACATCTGTCTTAACTTGAGCTGTAGGAAGGTGGAGCCTCTGTAGTCACAGTTGTTTTGGTTTTTTTCTGCTGTAATCAAGGGAAAGAAATCCATGTCTCCTGGTGGAGTTTCTTTCATCCAGAGATGGGTGTCTGAGGCCACCCTTGGCCTGAATCATTTCTGGCAAGGTCTGTCTTTCTCCATTGAACCTGGGAATAACATAGACATCCCCTTTAGATTTAACAGCTATGTACTAGGCAGCAATAGTTACCTGGAATGAGTCTCAGCCAAAATATGAAGTCGTCCAAGGTGAAAGGGAATAGTGACAGTTTATATAATACAGTGTTATGAGCTGACTCTGAAGAAAAGCCCCAAAATACTAGAGAAGGTAGTTTCTTCAATTTTTAATGGTGTAGAACTAATATTCCTGAGCAACAAGACCTTAAAGGCAGCAAGTTTCTCAATACGGCTTTATATCTGACTTGCTGTTGCACATCTAAAATCAATGAAGATTTATCCTGTTGAAAAATGGCTTCGGATTTCAATGTCAGCTGATATTTGAACTCTGAAAGTTTGATGTGGACTATCCTTATTGCAGCTGGTAGAAAAAATCAAGACTGTTTCTTTCGGAGAGAGAAAGACATTTCAAAAAAAATATTGTGAAAAAACACATCTGTCTTTTAGGAGATGGAAAAAATACTGGGAGGAAAAAGTGGGAAATTCCGTCTGACAGAAAAGCAAGCAAAAAAAAAAATCACAAAATCTTTTAAAAGATTCTGGCAAGAAATCATTGGCAGCTCCTAAAATTCCATGGAATTCTAGACTTCCCTGAAAATTTTCTTCCCTGGAACGGGATCTGGAAAATCCCTGGAGATGGTGCTCTCCAAACAGAAAACAAAAACGCAGGCACTATCACTCGGGGAAAAGAGTCCCCAAGATTTTGGGATGAGATTATTCCAATACATTTCTGCAACGAATTGCTTTTTATTTCTTTTTCTACTTTACGAACAGAGGCCTAATGGTTATCATACAGTCTTTTATATCTCAACAAGTCCCAGTGAATTTCTTGAGAATGAGTAAGGTTTTCCTATTTCAGCCTAAAGAGAAAACAAAAAGTCAAGGACAATTGAAAAATCACTTTTTATCCCCATCTCAGAAACTTCCATAGCTTTTATTAGCAAATCCAATTGAAGTCCTTCCTGCAAGGCAAAGCCTTTGCACACTGTCTTATTTTGAGGATGCCAGGGGAATAAACGGAGTGATGGAATCTGGAAAGACCTCGCTGCAATTCGAAAAGTAACTTTCTCCTTCCTTTCCCTCCACCGACTGCCACAGCAGGGGAAAATTATGGGAGTAAGAAAAATAAAGCTCCCGCAATGTTAAAGCTTGCTGCTCTGTCAAATAAAATTTTCTATATTTTTTCCCTGAATTATGAAAAAGAGAAAAAAAAAATAAAAAAAAAAAAAAGGATTCATGTGTAAGTATGCTGCCCGGATGGTGTGCCAAACCAGTGCGGGCAACCCACACTAAGAGTCCACAGAGCTGCTGCATTCCTCACCCCGCGCACGTGGGCAGCGCTGGATGGGAAGGGAAGCTCGGAGGAGCAGCAGCTTTGGCTTCCCCGGGCTGGGCTGGGGCCAGCATAGCTGTGGCTGGTGCTCCGGAGGCGGTGCGCGGCGGCGAGCCCGGACCCAGCGCAGGGGGGCTGCCCTCTGTCCCCAGAGATGGCGAGAGGCCTCGAAAATGGCAAAGCTGAGCACGCGTTCGGTTGCTTTTTTTTTTAATTGTGGGAAAGGGTCTGCTTCTTGAAAGCTGGGGGGGGGTGGGGGAAGGGAAGTTTGTTTGTCTTTAAAATCCTGAAAAGGAGGATGTTTCAAGAAAAAAAGAAAAAAAAAGGGTAATGTTTCAATTTGGGTACATTTATATAATATCCCCTTTGGAGCTGTAGTTTGGTTAACCTCTGTGGGTCGAGCTCCCAGCTACAGAAACCTCTCCTCAGGCTCGCTGGCCAGAGAGCCTCATGAAACCACCACCACCCTGGTGCTTTGTGGAAGATTTAAGCGGGGAATTTAGTCTCTGGAGAAAAAGGGAACACAACACGCCCAAGCAATCATTGCACTAAGAATTTTTTAATTTTTCTTTGTTAATTTTGCAGGAAGACCACTTTTCCAGTTAACTCTAGATGGGATTAACATTCTCTTCTTCTGCTGGATCCCCAGGCCACTACAACTGTGTTTTGCCTGTTGTTTGGAGGCACATGAAATATATGATTAAGGTCAATGGGATCGAGTTGGTTTCTAGCAGGAAGAGTATTCCATCCTGTGCTTGCAAATTGTCCCAGTTAGAAAAAATTAAGTTCCCTCAGCTCTCCAGTTTGCCCTGCAGGAGTTTGCTCCTGGAGAGCTTCTCTTGGTGCTGCTGGTGATCCCACAGATGTGTAACATGCGTGTGTGTCTACAAAATATGTACTTACGGTCCTGTGAGAGGTGGCAGCCAGTTGGTGAACCTCCTTCTCAGTGTGTGAGATGTCCCAGGTCACGTTTAATGAGTGCCCCAGTAGACCTGGGTTGTGTTTGCAGTCCTGCCCCTGGCGTACTCTGGTGGCCCTGGGTCAATCACCACTCCTCTATGATGGGGAAAAAAACACTGACTTTCTTTGTAAAAGTGCTGTGAGATCTACTGAGGAAAGTATAATATGCTGAGGAAAGTATAATATGAGAGATAGGAAATTATGATAGTAATTGCAATTGGAGTTTAGGTTGGACCTCTCATTGAGGAGTTTTAGGGATAGGTCTATTGGGGAGTGAATACCAAATTTTAACACAACTTGGTTTAAATATACAGCCCTGTGAGTATTCAGGCTATTAATGAGCGGTGTATCTTTTCAACCCCTTTCCTCTGCCCTGTCTGTCAGTTATCTGGAGCCTCTCATAGAGCAGCAGACAGTGGTAATCTCTTTCAGATGCTGCCAGTATCTGTCTGTCTATATCTTGGCCAGATCACGAGTGAAAAGGGGATCATCAAAACCAGAATGAAACAACACAGCAGCCATCCAGCATGAAGTGATGGAAATTTGTGGGTGAGAGAAGCTGAGTTTCTGCTGTTGCTGTTGTGTTTTGTTGTTAAACGCAGAGGGCATGCCACTGCTTCTCAATTGTCATTTGCTAGGTCGAAGCGATCTGTGGCTCCAGAAAGCTGTGACGTAAATAGAATAGAAAAGGAAATATGTTGTCAATTGCTGAAACGGGCCATGTGTTGCAATCAGATGTGCAGGAATTAGAAAAACAAGAACAAGGAAACTTTGTGTGTAGCATCAGAGTTGGCTCACGCTTTGAAGAGCAGAAGGATGGCCCTTATTGTTTGTTGACTTTCTCCCAGTTCGCATGCTGGAAGCACTTGAGCTCGTAGGCATGTTAAGAGTGTGTTGACACTGGAAGGCAAAAACCCGTGTCTCATGGATGCAGCAAGCCTGTTAGGCAGCTGAGATATCAGAAGGAGGTTTATAGGGACATCCTGAGTACCTGGAGCCATGACAAGGATACATCTGAAAAAAAAAAAAAAAAAAGCGTCGTTTCAATGGATCATACAGAATTAGACCTGATATTTGGAGCCATATGGCTATTATAGGTTGTTAAGATCTCTCCCCCGGGCATGGTGTGTCTATACACAGCCATACAGGACTATGTTTGTAGATGCTGAGCAGAATCCTTGTCACCTTTTTGTTCTGTATCAAGTTGCTGTTCTTTGAAGGTTTGACCCACTGTGACCCAATTTCTACTGGAAGTTATTTTTGGCTGGATTCTCAGCATGTAGCAAGGATTAATTTTGTGCTGCAGCCATGCTGTTTCTGTAGTGATTTTCAGCAGATTTTTTTTCTTCTCTGTTTGGTTATTTCTGTTCATGAAAGATGCAGGAGTTACTGGCCTTACTCACCCAGCATTTTGAGGGAAACTGGCCTAGAGAGTTAAAAGTTACTGGAGAGCTACTGAGACAAGTAGATCCAAAGGGAGCACAGTTAGACAGGACAAAGGAAATTAGGCTATAAAGAGCACTGAATGAGAAGTTCAAGTTGTCTGGGAAAAACACTTGCACAAAAAAATTCCAGTATGATTTGTTAAAAGTTGGCAAAGTGTTGCCGAAAAACAACCAAGGTCTTATGCTGGGATGTGTCTGACAATGTTGACTGTTGACTGTACACTGAGGCAACGTCTGCGGAAGCGTGTTAGGAATTCAGGTCCAACGTGCACTTCACCTCTCTTTCTACCTAATAATCCATATGTACTATTGCAAACAACCCCATTTTTAAAAAATTATCTGTTACAAAACACTCCTTTGTCCCCTTCCAGACCTTGGATTTCTCTCCCTAACCTCGTGTGCTAGGAACCCATAACGGGTGAGATATGCTGCCTATCTTTGTGTTCATCCAAATGTCAAGAATGGTCCAAGGGATGAACTATCCTTTTGCACACCAGGAACAAAGCGACCTTCCCTTTATTTTTGCTGAATGAATGGGATCTTGACATAGACGACTTCTCTTTTCCTTAATGCCTCAAGTACCACATTGGCCCTCGAGTCTTTGTTCACGATTTGAGGCACAGCAGCTCCCCGTGTCTTCTCCGAAGACTGGATTTTGTCTCTTGTGATCACGGGCACGTTCTCCAGAGTTCACAGACACTTGTGTTCTGTGGCACTGTAGGCTGCGTGTTACCAGAGAGTCTCCAAATGTTTGATAGATTGGAAACATCTCCCAGAGTTTGCCTGGCCTGGCCCTGTGCGTGATGCCAGTAGGGAAGGAATGGGACATGCGTGTGCTGGGTTTATTGCCAGGCCTGAAGCTGCTTGAAGTGTTCTAGATGTAGCTGCTAAGTCTGTAAAGCTGTGCTCATCACACTAAGGATCTCAAATTAAAGGCCATGACTGAAAGCACTGACCATCTGTATTTTCTGATGTTAGGACACAGGGAACGATGGTTAAGGTGGGGAAAAGGAAAGAAAGGGAACTCATTGCTTTCAATAATTTTTAAAGAATCATCAGTTTTATTTAAGACTAAAAAAGAGATATATATCTAATAAAAGTGGCATTAGTGCAGAGCTAGATAATTAACATAATCATGTCTAATTTCAGTATAATTAGCATGCTGTAATTAGAAAAGCCATTAGTATAATTAGAACATGTATAAAATTAGCACAAAGGTATTTTAAGTATAGGATCTGTTGTACTGTTGGTTAATCTGACGCGGTCAGTAAAGCTGCTGTGGTCATTTTGCATTTCAGGTGGCTTCTGGTGGGCAGCTCGTGTACTTGCACGGCAGAGGAACCGGTGGAGGGTGGCAGTGCAAGTGAAATAGCTGTCGTTCTCTGCTGTGAAATCTTTGCTGGTGGAGAGTGTGTTGTTGGGCTAGTAATTTTCATGGGAGGATGCTCAAGCGTATAAATTAGCCCTATGTGGATTAGCAAGATTTTCCTGCCTGCATCCAGCAGACAGCACATTTTGGGAATGGCCACGTTGTGCTTCTCTGGATAAACTGTCTTGGATCCTGTGGTCTTTGGCGGGGCTGTGTCAGTTTTCACCAGCCAAAGATGCAGTGGCCTTTTGAATTGCAGCTGGACATTCATTATCGGAGAGGTTAAGCTGCATGAAGGCTATTTAATTACAGACCTACAATGGTTTCTGCATGCTTTCCCTGGAATTCATTGTACGTTCAGGAAGGTGTGTAAATCAAACAACCAGCACATCAGGCGGGGAGGTGGGGGCTGAGCAGGAGGAGTTATTGGATGCCCTCATAAAACTTTAAAAGGCTTGAATGTCAAGTTTAAACTCTTGGGGCCTTAAAACTTGAGTCTCAAGGCACTTCTACCTGCTGTTTCATCACATAAGCTTTTCACTGTTCATGAGCTGCAAACCCAAGATGATTATGACTTCTATTTCCCTGCAGTGTATTTAATTTCCCTTTACTGTTGTCATCATACCCATGTCTGAACCACCTTTCATCTCCTCCTACCACTCATCATCCTTTCAGTTGTAGCCAGTGATGCATAGGCTTTTTAAATAGAGTGTTCCTTGTAGGCTCTTATATCAAAATCTGTTTAACCTCTGGTGCTTTCAAGCTTAAGGCAAAATCACTGCGTATTAGCAGTTCTAATGCGTAACTGCACTCAACAGGAGAGTTAGCAAATCTGCAGAGTGATACCGCAGCACAGAGGGGATAAGCGTGCTGCCAGCTGTGGCTGGCTGTTCGGCTCTACGCTCCCTGCTGCAGCCATGGGTGCCCCGCACTGACCCCGTGCAGCAGCCAGAGACCCCTTGTGCCACGTGGACACCCACTCTGCTTGACCTGTCCTTCTGGTGGAAGGACTAGAGATGGTCCTAAACCCATCTGGCAGAGTATGGAAGGCACTAGGCTATTCCTCCCCGATGCTGCGGACAGACTTCCCAGGCATTTCCTTGCAATGGTTTGGTTCAGGGGAAACACCAAGTGTCTCATCCTCTGCTGTCCCTGCATCCCAGGGAGCCTCCTTGCGTCCCGTCTCCTCGTTCTTTGTTTCTGTGTGTGCTCTCTGCCACCGGGGTAATCTTAGACGCTTGGGCCTCTTCTCTGCTGCAGTATTTAAGAGCAAATGCTTTGCATGCACCATCAAAAATGTTGTACACGATACCCTAAGTGACACGGAGATTTACAATCAGATAAAATTAGCGGCATCCACAGCAAAGCAATTAAACTGACAACTCAGTGGCTCAAATTTGAATTTAGAGGAAGTTTAGGGACACGTGCAGTTGAATCTCCCCTTTGATTAGGGTTGGCTGGAGCAAAGCAACAGCAAGTCACAGTTCCTAATGTCTCTGCCAGAAACTAGCTCAGGCTGGGTTGTATTGTCATTTCTGTTTGGCGGCTGGAGTTTCTTCATAGCGGTTCCTTCATCACCCCGCAAACTAAACCCTTTAGTAGCAGCTGTAGCAAAAATGATAGAAAGTGCGCCGGGGGAAGGGATCCTGAATTGAACTCTTGGCTCCCCAGTTAGCTCAGACATTACTTTTTTTGGGTCAAAGCAACAACAACAATTGTGACAACAGAAGAACTTGTAGATAAAGGTTCGGTTTGGTAAGTTCCCCATAAAATATTCACTTAATGCAAGATGTTTCAGTTAACACTCAAGTCCAGGGAGAATCTTATCACTTGACGATCATCTTGCAAGAGAGAGAAAAATTCTGTGCTACACAGGGCTCATTTCCTAGAGTAAGTGAGCCTCTTGGCTCAGTTTAAGGCTTCTTGCCTATTTCCATCCCACATATTTATTCTATCAGTCCAGTTTTATAACATCCTAGAAATAATTCACTCGATTTTCTTTCAAAGAGTCAGAAACCATGGCTAGGCATTGGATTGCAGAGTATCAAAATGCTTTGCTAATGAGAAATGGGCAAATGAATCTAAGGAAATAACTCCACTTTCCCTGAATATTTCCTCATGCCTGGGACCAAACCCAAAGCCAAGCTGAGCCTTACTACTAGGATGGATTCGTGTTTTTCCAATGTTGTTTTTGATTGCTTCTCGCATCCCATCCCTGCTTTGGAGTTTGGGTTTGGATAGAAGCGGCAGTGCTGAAAGGTTATGAAACGGTTGTTTCCGTCATGTCTCTGGCCCAGTCAGCCACAGAAATAGTTAGAAGTTTTGGTGGAGCCTCTGAAAATTCATTTTCAGCCATGAACTTTGGGGAAATCTACGGATGGCCTGGGAGAGGCTGCGTTCTGGGGCTTTCAAAGCTGACTAGCAAGATTATTGCTTTGGAAATGCAGACTCTAAATGGGAAATAATGAAGATACATCTTCATTTGGTTCTATTTCAGCACCGCTGCTGAGGTGCAAGGAGTAAAAGATTCCCCTTTTATCTCATCTTTGTGATGAGAAAACAGAGGGTGCTTTGGTTTAGCAAAACCTCATCAGTTGTTATGATTTGGTTTTGCAAACCTCAAGCCAGGGAGGTTGGGGTCTGGCTTCCATTATATTCTAACCAGAGAGTTCATGCAGAAGAGCTTTTCTGCTCGAACTATCCTGAATTTGTCCTAACTTCAGTTTAATCCCAGCAAAACCTAAACTCTCAGCCCTTTAAGGTCTGTCTGTCACTGTTGCTAATGCGTTTCAATATACTGCATAGGGTTTGATAGACAAATGAAGTCTTGGAGGATATTTATCATACACGCACACAAGCACACACAAATGTGTTTATATATATACATATATATTGCAGTATTACGAGGTTCTCTTTCATTTGACCACAGTGGTTTCTACTTAGCCACAGAAATCTCAGGCATATACTAGCCAGCTCCTATTTTCATTTGTGCTGGGGTGAAATCAAAATCTACTCGGCATGCTTCAAGTGAAGGCAGACAGTGTGCCAACACCACGCCACCAAGGGAGAGAGCGCTGTGCTGAATTTTGTCTTCTCTGTCTTTATAGCGCTTGGTGAGCTGCAGCCTAAAGTGGACCAGAAAGAGCAAAATGAACGTGGTGATTATGTGCTGGATGTGCTGGATGTGAACAACATTGAGAAATTTAAGATCAACCCTTATAAATACACTTACAGTGTACGCATATAACTAAATTAATAGCAGGCATAACTCTTTTAAAAGTCACTTGACTTTAATTGACATATCAATATAATTGGCAATTATCTTAATTGATATACATGGCATAAATATTGTGCTCTGGAAAGCTTCCAGTCCTTCTTTATTAGAGTATTAAGCCACAACATATGCAGATTACATGGATATACCACTGAAGCATTTGTTAAAAGAAATTCCTTTCTTATGTCTCTTTCTTGTATTTTTTATATACATGTGTATGTATGTAAATATGCAGAAGAAAAGTCATGAGGACATACTCAGTATTGTCAATACAGTCTTTTAAACAATTTCAAGTGATTCCACTAAAGGGTTTCTACAAGTTTCACACTCTGCTTTTGTGGAAATCAGCTTTCAAGTCAGTCAGGCTAGAGATTAGATCCAAAGATTTAAAACCCCTATAGATCAAAAGCAGATGCTCTTAGAAGACATTTCAGCCAAGACAAGCCGTCTGGGGACATTGTTACAGCGGGAGAAGACAATTTATCATTAAAACATGAAAGCCTCTGTTCAATAATAACCAGATGTATTTAAAAAAAGAAGGAAAGGAAAAGAAAAAGAGAGAGAAAGAAAAAAAATAGGGGTGTCAAGGTCTTGATTCATTTGTCTCCCACTAGAAATCATCTTTATCCCATACTTAGGAAACGAGTGCAGATTCTTTGATGCCAAGACATAATATAAGAAAAATTGAAACATTTCACATTGTAAATCCTTGGCAATTGTCAAGGAAATTTTAATTATATAAAAATCTGTGATGCCTTAGGTAAAGATAAGGAGCAATCAAGTTAAAGAACAGTTTCCATGACTTAAAATAAAAAGGGGGGGAAGGTCTGACAGGAGCATTTCAGACCCTTCTCTCTTTCTTCGTGCCACTTTTCACTTTTTCCCATCTTCACTCTCACCTAATGCGACTTGGTGACCCTGCTTAGCTTTAACCTAAAACGTCCCTTCCAAACATCATTTAAGCCTTCCCAACACAGCAGAGGTTTTGCTGTGAGGCACCGACGCGTAGGGAAACCAGGGCAGAGTGAGATGGGATGGGTTGCCTCCTCGTATGCAGAACCGATAGGAGAGACAGGAAGTGAAAATTTTAAGATCTCATTTTTCCAGTCTCATACTCTAACCACTAGAGAGCATCCCTTCCCAGTGAAATGTATAGCGCTGTAACACAGGAAATGCATTTGCTGCCAGTATATGGGAAGTAGGAAGTCCTCTTCACTCTCTATTCTTGTTTTACAGGCCATACTATAAGAGAGTGGGTGTGATTAACAACATTTGTTATAATATATTTAAAATCATTTCCAGGTCTGTGGTTAGACGTTTCAGGCTGAAGTTCCCTAGAGAATGAGTACATCTAAGGACTCGGAGCGAGTGATGTGAAGTCAGGACACGAATTCTTTGCCATGGCCACCAAGCAGGTCACAGAGCAATCTGCCCGAGCTCCCCAGTCCACCCGCAAAGTGAGATGCAAACCTCATTGCTTTTCTCGTAGGAATATGGGAGTGAAATGGACATAACTTCAGAGAGATGGGAGGGAACTTGCTGAAAAAAATGTTTTCATTGATGTTGCTGGAGAACACTCATTCTTTGATGTGGAAGCTTTTGGGAGAAGTATATTGGTCTTGATAAAGCTCTGGGAAAAATACTTCCGTTCAGGATGAAATTTTTGATCAGTCGGAAGGAGAGACCTGTCCATCCTGCACAAGTTCAGAAGGCACCATACAACTTGTAGAGCTTTTCTGATAACACCTTTGAGTCAGGCAGGTTTGAACTGAAGTCTCTCATTCCCTGGCTATCCTGAAGGATGGGCTCCCCATCTCTGACTGTGAGGAAAACCTTTGTCCTGTCCCTGAGGAACCTTCACAACAAAACTGTTGTCAAAACCAATAAAGAGAGAGATTGCCAGATTCAGTAAAATGTGAAGCTCGTTTTGCCTATCATATTGCATGTGAGGCTGCGTCATCATCTGCTTTCTGTCTAGCTTCTGCCTGCAGTATCCTTGGTAGGGGATTTGGAAGAAAGAACCAACTGATCAGATAGGCAAAGATGATGATTGGCCCCTCAAGGGGGCAGGGAAGACAATTTAGAGAGCGTCTCCTAGACTCTGTGATCAAAAACTCCGGAGATGTAGGACATGGATGTTTGTGGATTTCCACAGCTCTTTGAGCATGGAGCACAAGTCAGAAGTCTCTTGTCTGTAGGTGGCTTCTGGGTTCTAGTCAAGCTCTGCTACCAGGGTTCAAAACCAGGAGATTTTGTCAGGGTGCAAATGTTTTCCAGGGAAAGTATAAGAAGACTGTGCCAAGGTCTGGAAAGCATATCAGCATGCCGGCCCTCTAGGAACTGGAAGCTTTTAGCAAACTAATTCCATTCCTTTTTCTTTGAATATGAAAAGAAAGACATTGCCATCTTCTAGTCCAACAAGAACAGTTATGGTAGAAAGTACTTAGCTTTCCAGAAAACTCAACTTGGGTGATCCGGAGAACTGTCAAACTGTCACCACAGGAGAAATGAAGTTTACTGTATTTTTATTTCTCTTCTGTGTGCCAAGCACAAATCTGTTTACTGTGCTAAGCATAGTAACATTGATGTAAAGTATCACAAAAGTATGAGATGGACTATTCTGTTGACTCTATTTTGACTATTCTGTTGATGCCTCTGGAGCCACATGTGGTAGTTTGGAGACCCACCCAGACCAACAGACCCACTGGGGATGACACATTTGCAAGTTGCAGTATGCAACTTGCTGAAGGTATATGGTTTGGTATTGCAATTTCTGCTGTTTCAAGTAGGCTTCATCTCCTTTTCTTCATTTGGGAAGAAATGTCTTCGCATCTGCCTTGGAAGGCAAATGTTCATAAGCAGAGTGGACTGAAGTGGAGAAATTGGGTTCAGGGCCAGATTAACAGCACTGCTGTCATCAGAAAGCCGAGTACTGTCTTTCTTGTTTTGACTCACAGCAGAAGATCTGACTTAATTGGATCCAGGCTGGATCTGCACATGGATTTGGAAACCCCAAAAGTTTGGGAGTTCACATCTGGGGTTCTCGTCGTAGGTTTAAAGGCAGAAAAAACTGGAGAGAAGGGGCTGTTCAGCAATCAGGGGAAGACAAGATCAAGGAAAATATGACTTACGAGGGGAATGACAGGTAGAAATGTTTACTCTTTCCTTGCCCAATGTTGTTTCAGTTGTACCTTTACATTCTGCACGTGTACAACCTCGCCCGTGCTTCTAGGTCCCCTGGTGCCTGGGTTTTGGAAGGTGGAGATCCACTAGCACGTGGGTGTCATTGGCCACCACACTGACACTGTGGCTGCTGTTGCCGTGCCTGAACAGAAGCTGGTTTGGGGCACAACAAGTGGTTCATGTGGCCACATACACCATTTACACAGTGTGGGAGATCACACACATAAAAGTTTAGTGCAGAAGTGCACAAGCACAGACTCACACAGCCCTCGGGCCTTTTCTGTTAACAATCAGACCCATAAAGCACATTAAAATAAACCTATTTTTACAGCTCTGCACTGCTGTTCAACCAAGCATTTCAAGAAGCAAACAAAAGCACCCACTGCTCTGGAAATATGAGACTTCATTCCTATCCAGGAGCACAAATTGTACTCAGGAGGGAGTTATGAAACCCTGTTTAAGTTCAAATTTGTATTCAGTTTTACATACCTTTGATTCACCCTTCTGTAGGAGGTGTTTTTAATTTTTAGCTTTTGATAGCTCTATACTTTTGTTGACAAACCATTTCCAAACAGTTTTTCCTCAGGGTTTTGAAAGCATGAGGCCAGAAACAAGTGAGGTTTTTTCCTCCCCTTTTTCAAGTGTAAATAGATACAAGAGGAAAGTATGTTCCAAGTGCAGAGAACCTTCTTACCAGCTTTTTCATGGCTGCCTACATGGTGAGAGAAGGAGGGCATGAGAAGATGCGCTCTCTCCACTGAGAGCCCACTCTCGGGCAGGGCTGAGTTTAGGGTCCCTGCCAATGGACCATGCTACAGAGTGGCTGAACCCCTCCACACCTGATCCATCCTGGGTTTCTCGTTGGGCACCAAACCACTTTCTGGCTAGAGAGCTCCTATTTGTGTCGAGGGCAGCCTTGTAGGGCGGACTTCAGGGCTGAAAGAGGTGACTCTGGGGTGGAGGGGCGGCTACTGTCAGAGAGGAATCCTCTGAGCAAAACAAACGACTTAAAAAAAATACACTCTGTCTTCAAAACAATGTCTTACAGAATCTAGAACAAAAGGGTCTTGATTTTACTCGGAGATCCAAACCCAAACCAAATGAGCATTTATAATAATTGATTGTAAATGCAGAACTGTTTGTTCTCCTTGTAATTTTTCTTTGATTTTCCTGCAATCCTTTCAAATAACATCACAAATCCTTTTGCGTTTGTCAGGCTGAGCGAGCCGCTCATTTTTCCCAAACCTTGCTTGGCTGTAAGGGCTTTAAATATTGCAACACTTGACATAAAGCAAAGATTTTTGCTGATAAGCGTGCGTAATGGTTCAAAACTGTTCCAGCGAGCAAATCTGGTTTCTCAAAGGTAAACGATACAAAAAGCTGGCCTTTGATTAAATATTCCAATCATTACATGCTAATGGTGCATGAAGCTGTGATTTATCAGCCAAAACAATGTGCTGGAAAATGAACATAATTCATTAAGCTTGAACCAAACTCCACTTGAGCTTTCCACTCACAATAATTCTTGGCCGAGAGCAGTCGGTGTCATGCAGCAGAGGCCTGTTTGTAGGAGACTTCTCATTTTTTATGCTGCTCGGCTCTCAAGACACGAACTCGGCCACCTGAGCCGTACTCTGCAGAAAGCAACCACCTCAGCATCCATCAGCAGCACTGGCCTGAGCTGCCGGGAAAAGAACCGGGGACCACAGGGGGTTATTTTTCTCGCATAGCTGTTTTAGGCATAGAATCATAGAATGGCTTAGGTTGGAAGGGACCTTGAAGATCATAGAGTTCTAACTCCCTTGCCATAGGCAGGGACACCACCCACCAGACCAGGTTGTCACTGCAAGCTGGTCTCTAAGTGTTCTGGCAGGCAGAAGGTTCGGGATGAGCAGGAGCAGATCCTCATCAGAGCGCAATTTCAGGGGCTCGCTTGGCCTCAGCGCAACAACACCGCTCTTCCAACACCCGGTGAAGATGACAGAGAGTTGTTTTAACTCGTGCTGAGTGCAAGCGGAGAATTACGGCTCCGCTTCAGCGTAGCGTGGCATCCCCCTCCTCTCCACTGGCTCCCGCCTCGCTGCTGGGAACCTGCGGGAGGATGGACTGGTAGCAGATCCCCTCGCCTTGGCCTCCTGCCTCCGCCCTGGGAGAACAGTGCTGGGTGCCAATGAGATATAATTGCTTGTCAGGCCGCAACTTGTTTATTTTTAGGCATGCGGATGTGAGCTGGGGACATGGGCTGATCAGAAGTGATTTCGTGCTCTTCGCTGCCTCCGAAGAAGGCTGTCTGACAGTGCTGGAGCTCAGGGCTGGAGATAGTGCGCCTGCTGCTAGCAACACGTGTGGCTCTGTTTTGATAACATCCTGGGGCCGGTTATCGTGTAATAACAAGGAGTTAGGTCTGTTTATTAAAAAAAGATGTCTGTTTTGTTACTGTGTCTTTGCTATAAAAGCCATCGGGGAAAGGAGAGGAGAAGATGCCAAATTGATTGTTGGTGTAGCTACAGAGGAGGTTCATCACTACAGAGGTATTTGTACCATCAGATTCAATTCTTAATGTAAATCAGGGTCAGGAAGCAGTTTAGTCTGTTCCCCATAGTCTGAAAACCTCAAAACCACCGTGATTAAGTTCCTTCTCACCCACTTTACACATCCATCTGAACACCAAAGACGTAAACCAGAAGAATTTCCTGCCTCTCACATCGCTTTATTTCTGTGTTCACCCACTCGGAAGAGAAATAACAAAATGATTTATAAAGTTCAACCAAAACCAACTTATCAAGCCTGTGAAGCTTTGAAAGGAGACAAGGGGTCTACACAAGCGTGTGGAATTCATGCCCTGGCTGATACGTGGTCACGGAGCTTGGGTGCCAGCAGTGGCAGAGCCGGGACTCACCGGCTGCATCACTGCCCAGAGCAGCTGCCCCAGAGGACAGCATGGTTGTCATCACTCCCGATAAAGCCAGAAGTCCAGATAGGATGGGAAAGGGGGCAAGGATGCCAAGCCCCGTTCAGGAAGGTTGCCCAGCACAGCCTGTGTGTGATAACGTCGAGCTGCGGGATTGCGGTGCTTTCTGCCCCTGTTGCTGCAGGACAGGGTGTCCAAACCGCGCTGGGCACCCACCGGTGACTGCTGTGTGCTCCAGCCTGCTCTCCGTGGCCCGGCCAGGGCTAAGCCAACAAATGTGGTGATGGGGCATCACGTCTACTGTGGCTTTTCTGCTCCAGAGACAACAGCGCTGAGCTGGAAGGACCTGTCTGTCCAAGCTTGATGGTTTATGTCAGGGATGATGGATAGCTCTGCTTGTAGAAGTAGGCTACACCTGCGGTTAGCTGGCAGCGCACACACAGCCGTTCTGGGAAGCTGCCGTGCCGTGCCACTGGTGTGATTGACTAATTTGCTTCTCTTTTGATCTAGCAGAAAGCGCTTGACAATTCTGGAAGAGGGAAGAAGGGAAAACCCCTCTCACCTCGGTTGTGTTGTGTAAGCAGAGCGCTGTGGGCTGTGCTGACAGCGTGCTCCTGGGTGGGGGCAAAGAGAGTGAAGAATAGGACCAAGTCCGGCTTCTCAGGCAGGGATCGACGCTTGGCCACTGCAGCTGGAGAAGACAGCGGAGGGTCTAATCCAGAGAGTGGGATGGATGAGCTCTTTGTTGCAGCTTGGTCCTGGGAAATGAAAGGATTCTGGGGGCACTGGAGGCATGCTGGAAAATCATCGGGTGACTGAAGAGTTCATGGCACCGTAGATTGGAGAAGCATGCAAGGTGGGGAGTGGGTTGTCCTCATTGAAAGCTGAAGGTGTGATGAGATGTCCTGCTAGCTCTGTTGTGTGGATGTCAGTGTCCCTCCTCCTGCTGTGTTCTCTCTGGCACTGTTCCTCTTTGAGGATCAAATTAGGTGCCAGGATAAGAGCTGTGATCATACGATACACCCAATGTTTTCAGGGACAGGACCTTTTTAAGTGGACAGAGTGCTGGAGACATTGAACCAGGGACAGGAATGAGTGTAAAGAAAATGGTGATTAAATATCTTTTTCCAAGGTCTGCCAGAGTCTCTCCGTATGACCTTTGGAAATGCCTGCATCATCTTGGCCCACCTTCAGCAGTCTGAGTGCTGCCCCAAGGAAGTGCAAACACGTCCTTTCATCCACTCTTTATTTAAACTATCAGATTGTCTGAGCAGGTATTGTTTTCTGTCTGGGTTTGTACAGTACCTGCCAATAGGTACGATGCCATAGTGAGTTGTGAGCAGAGGCTCAAATCTTCTGAGATACTTAGGTGCCTAATACCTGTTCTCTAAGAGCTCCTGCTTACTTTGGAGATCTGGGCTTAGGGCACAGTCGACCACAAATAATCCTCCTGGCACACTTCGGACTTTGGCAAAAGAATAAAATAATCCTTAAAGTCCATGTGCCTGCATTGCTAACCCCTCAGACACATTTTGATTTATTGGAGGACACAAATTTTAACCTTGAGCTTCCTTCTCAATAGTCATTCATTACTTTTTCCATTGTAGTTTACATTCCCTGTTGCTAAAACTAACAAAATGTTCATGTTAACAGAAAGTCTTCTCCCTGCTGGGCCCCAAATTAAACATTCCTGGAAAGGCAGGAGGCAGTTGCTTTATTCTGCATTGCGAATTAGCATGTTTGCATAACTTAATGGTCGGTGCATCAGGCAGGAATTCCAGAAGAGATCAATCTTCAGCTCTATGTTTGACTTCATGGGCCGAGTGTCCTCCTCTCTGTACGGCATCGCCGCGTAGGCTGCTGAAATGGCCTTCTGGTGTGGGGCTATCCATCACCAGCTTTGTGTCTGGTTTCTGTGAGGAAACCACAGGGAATGAAAATACGTCAAATAGCCTACTGAAAAGCAGACTTATCACTTCTCAAGGCAGAGAGCAAGCAGTAGCACATCCCATTGAGAAAACCAGCTCCAGGTTATGAAGAAGAGTCCTGAATTCTTCCACCTTCAGCGGACACACCTCAAAAAAACATGTTTACCTCCAGCTGCCACTCTCTTAGTGCTGCAAAACCCCATTTGAGGGATCTGGGGAAACTCCACTCCAGTGCCGCCGTTCGTGTTGTCTCAGCTGCAGCGTATGAGCTGCTTTGGAGGAGGAAACCACCCATGAGCACATTATTTCCTGTCTTTTGCTCTGCAGAGTTTTCTTCTTTAAGAAAACAAGTCAGGATTCTTCCCTAACGTACATTTTTTGTGTGTGCTTGGGGTGTTTCCCGTGCCAAGTTGAGGCCCGATCCAGGCTCAGTCAGATAAAGGGAAAAAACTCTCCTGGACTTCCACAAGGGTCTACAGGATGGGGTTTATTTGAAAGAAGAGGAGGGGAGGTTACTGTGCTTGTACATACTATGCTGAGGAGGAAGTAGCATCACTAATATTTCTAAAATCTGGGGTGGTGCGACCAAGCTCACAAGGTGCTGGTTGAAATCATTGCTGTGTACCTCACTGTTACTGTTTATTTGTGTTAACAAATTCTTGAGGCAGTCATGGGCTGAGATCCAAATGGCTTAGCTGCTCTAGAAGCTAAAACCCCCCAAATAAGCCCTGCTTAGGGAGTTCATGGTCTCCGACCAAGGTTTGCCCACCCTTATTGCCCATGAGCACTGTCTTATCCTACATGGTGTTTCAGTAAAGTCACCGTGCAGGTAGGACAACCTCATGGCTAACATTTGCAGTGAAAGTTTGGGCTAGTAATTAAAATAGGAACACACTCAGGATCCCAAACACGTATTCCCATTGATGGAGACCACCCTTCGTGTTTCCACCCAGATCCACCCAAAAATTCAGGGCACGGTTTCTCATAACGTTTTCTGGTAATCTGGGAATACAGAAGGATGATTCCCTGAAGAGCTGATCTGACCAGCTGACCTGGTCAGAGTTACTGAACGCCTCTTTCCTTCCTTCCTAGCGGAGTTATTTCAAATTTTGGGGTTTTAAAAATTCCTAGAACTGATTAAACAAACATTTTTTTCACCGTAAATATTTACCCTGGCTTCTTAGAACTGATAATACCTGGTTTTAAAGAATGCAACAACATGCCGGATGTTAATATTTTAAATATTTTTGCTAGTTCTGCTTCTTAGACAATTTGCAGCCATTTTGCATATTTATCTTACAGTCCATGCAGTGTTTCTCGGATCAAGTCTAGAAAAGCTGTTTCTATTCTATCATCTCATTCAATTTCATTCTACTGTCATGTCAGTATTTCTTTCCAGCTGTTCCCCTCTTGCTTTTTCTTTGCTGTGTTCAGTCACACCTCACAGCCAAGCAAGTTAAAATACCAGGCATTTTTCACTCTCGGGTAGTATTTTCTTACTGCTTTTTGCCCAACGTTTTGTGTTTTTCCCTTTGAAGACACAATGGTACACTTCCCAGGCAGGCAGTAAACATTCTTCTTTTATTGTTCAAATCCACTTAAAATCATCACAGTATGCTTTAAGATTTTTTTTTTTTTATGTACATCAAAAAAGAATTTAAGAATATATTGAGATTTACAGATAGGTAGTGGTCCTGTAAAACTTGTCTTGTCCATAATCAAGCATTGGAGTTGACAGTCTAAGTTAACAAAATCCTCAAATATCCGGGATGTGTCTTTAAAAACCAGATACTTCATTTTCTGAACTTTATTGCATGGGACCGAATTTTTTTAGTATATGATCATATTTTTTCACTTTGTGTATTTAAGAAATATGAAACTAATATACATTATCAATGCATAAGAACTCTCCAAGTTCTCCATTCCAATAAATTCCTCCTTTTGCTAAAAGAAATTGTTTTGTTTGGGTGGATAACCACTAACTCCTCTCTGCCATATTGCAAATTATGAAGTGGTTTTGGATGTCTGCTTTCTAAATGAGTGTATTTGATGTAATAAATGCCCAGACATAGCTGTTGTCTTAAGCTGGTCAAATTATTCATTACAAAAAATATTGTTTTGTAATGACATTAAGTCTCCTCATAACTGTTCAGTGGACAATTTATGGGAATGCAAGCCATGCCACAGGTTAATTTATAAACTGCCTGCACACGCTTTTCATTATTTGTTAATTTGTGATTAGTTACTTGAATCATCTGATGTCAACTCTGGTTTTTGATTGGACAACAGAAGTGTGATGAATAAGAGAAGAATGAATTGTGAATTCAGATCTGTAGTGCAGTGGCATCCATCACAAATGCACAGAAGCATTGGGAAATGAGAAAGGCAGGCGTCACCCCAAAGGCATCCGCGTACAGAAAGATTGGGAAAATGGACTTTGCCACTGTAGTGCTCTTGGTTTCCTGGCAGCCAAACCTCTTGCCAGTTTTATTTTAGGTGAAGGAGAGTTTTGAAGACAGAGTCACCAAAAGCAATGAGGTGTAGGAGAAAACAGGAGAGACTGAGTGAGTGAATTTCTTTGAAAATGTAGCCAGGGGTGAGGAAGGCATCGTGGGACAACAGGAAATGTAAATTAACCCTTTGATACCAAATGAGAGATTATCAGTAGAAAGAGGTTGTCCTAGAAGAGGACAAGACAAATAGTTTGGGTTTGGTAGCCAAAGAGGAAAAAAGAACGAAATAGAGGTATGGGCAAGATCATCAAAATGATGGGATTCGTAGTAAGAGTCTGGAGGGATATGTGCCCAAAATCACTGTGTATCTCAAGCTCAGGGAAAAAGGTGACGTGAGGACTCAAACAGGTAAAGAGAGAGAGTGTTTTTAAGTGTCTGGATGGAAAGGAAGGCCATGTGTTACAGAGAATTTTCTGGAAAAATGTGGAAGTCTTTGATCTAAGCTGGATGTGAAGACCTATAAGACCTACAGAGCGGTCCAATAGATGAGGACACCCTCCCAGGCTGTGGTCCTGAGGGATGGGCAGGAGAATTACTCTCACTTAAAGGACCCAGGATGTCTCCCTGAAGGGTGGTGGTGGAACAGGTGTCTGTAGGTTGAGTAACTTCAATTACGGGTGTCTTATTGATTAAGGGAGAGTGCAGGCTGTTGGTCAGGAATTTGGTGTGGGTGGTGGTATAGGGTCAATTTTATTTTAAATGACAGAAAACTAAAGCTGGTGATGTCCTCCTGGGCAGCAGTTAGCTTGAGGCCGACTTATAGTGCACACATAATGCACAGGTGTATGAAGTTAAATGTTGTGAAGTCTTTCTGTCTTTGTTAACTTTCATCCTATATGTAACGACGTGTGATAAGGTTAGATATAGACCTTGCAGTGCCTGCAATGAAAATACAGATATTTGTCCTAGGAAGCACGACTTGATTTGGAAGCAACTATTGGATTCTTTAGTTGGGCGATACACATCCAAAGCAGTGCAGACAGCAAAATATTCTTAGTATCCGCTGGTTGGCCAGCAATGCAGGGGAAGGTTCAAGCCATTCAACAGTATCTGTCATGAAGCTGCTATTTATTCATCTTTATTATACTAAAGTTCCATGTGTTTTTGCTATTCTATGAATATGCTGGTCTGGCAAAGTTCTTACAGATCCCTAAAAAGGTGACTGTTTTTAGAATTATGTGTTGGTTCTGGTTTCTTTTTTTTTAATTTTATTTTATTTTTCAATGGCTAGAAATCAATTGATCCTTTTGTAACTGGCAAGCCGGGGTAAAGCATACTTAGAAAAAGCTATATCCCATGGAATTTTTGGCTTGCTTTCTTAAACTGTGGCAGGACATCCTGATGCTATGAAATTACATGGAAAAAAAAAAGTCTTGGAAGAAAAGGTTGGGATTAGTAGCTTTGTTACTGAATGGATTTGATGAGTTCCTGCTTTGATAGGAACATTATGATGTTGAAAAGTAACAAAATCTTTGAAGAGCTCTGGCAGATTTCGAAATGAAAATTGAATGCAAAACTCTGGAACGTTTTAAAGAATAGGCACTTCATGTTTATTAAGCCCCCTCCATGACTTACAGGTACTCAGCTTGTCTTTACAACAGAAACATCTGGCTTCTTTGCTGTCTTTATTAAATTATTCCAGTGATTCAGGAAAAAAAAAATAGCACTGAGAGAAAAGGGAAGTAGAGCGAAAAAGATACATTTGTGGAGAGGGACTGTGAATAATGCAATAATTTCCCTGTAGTTGCACCCTAAATATTGTATAGAGTGAGACTGACACAAGGGAGAGGGAGAGAGCGGACATCTGGACCAGCAGTTTTTCAGATTGCCAGAAATTTGTGACATGTTACTTGGAAAAGATGTAATTAAGATTTATTTATTTTTTGAATGCTCTGCTCTTTTGTATTGTTTTAGCACACATGGCATTCATATAAATCAATTACAATAATAATAGTCTATGAATATAGTGTCTCATCCACAGCCCACTGAAGTCTATGGGAGGGCTTTCCATTGACTTCACTCGGCACTGAGTCAGCCTCACTGAGAGCCTTTGATCAACCAGTAACAGCCACTAAATTCCCCCACGTCCCTCTGTGTGGGAGAGGTGGCAGTTTTCTTTGCACATTTTGCTGCTGGACCCAGCGAGGAAGGGTGCATGGGGGTGACTGGTGCTGCAGAAACTCAAGCTTGTTGGTCACCTCTCCTCCACTGCCAACTTCTCCTGGTTCCTGGTGATGGGGAGGATCATGACAGGTTTATGGTGGTGTACCGGACAGGTTCTATGAATGATTCTATGATTCTATGATTCATTTGACAGCTGGAACGCTAAGAGTCATGAAAGTCTTGGTAGGTAGGTCATGCTACACAAAGCAGTGGGAGATACTGGAGTATCTACTGAAGCCTGTCACTTTGGAGGAGCCCAGCAGACCATGTGTGCAGTGAAAAAGGACCTGCTAGCCACCAATACACTGAGCTGTGCTACCCACGTTACCACCAGGAAGGTCTGACCACCAGAAATGGTTTTGAACCAACACACCCTGGTTCCCAATTGTGCTAAGGGCATGCACGCAGCCTGCTACGGCAGCTCAGCTGACAGCCCATAATTGCCTTAGTTATGAAAGCCCATTTGTTTCGGAATGTGGGACCATGTGTAAGATAAACATGGGGACTGGGAAAGTAGTGTAACAAAAGCGACATTATACGCTTGGTTTTAGCCAATAGGAAAAGCAATCAACTCATCTTCAGCTCAGCTATGGCTTCTATAACTCACTCGCTTAGCTACTGTCCTTTTCCCAATAAATATTTTCTGAATGTAGAACTAGGAAAAGAGTCTATTGTTTAAATCAAACAATTCTGCACCACATTAAACACAGTGGTTTTCTCCTTATTATCTGTTGATGAAAAGAAAAAGATGTCTCCCTCAGAAAAATACCATGACATTAAAATAAGAAATGATGGTAAAGGAATAAATCACATTTGCTGTGTAACAACATAGCAGAAAAGAGTCTTCACGTCCCAGTGCCTCTCCATCACTAGTGAAATCCAAACTGCTTGGAATTACTTTTAAGCGTATGCTTTCGTAAGTAAAGAGAGCAGGAATAATTAATTTGATTTTGAGCAATTGTCTTCCAAATAAATTCCATTCCACAGCACTGGTAGTGGTTATTTGGTAAAAGAGAAAAGAAGAAAAGAGCCAGACCCTGCTCAGGCTACGGGACTTTGGGTTCATTTTCTAAAGGGTAAAGTTATTTTGTTCGCTGTGTCTTGAACTTGGAACAAACAAACCCAGACATGTTTAATGTAAAAGATATTGCGCTAGTATGCTATTGATATGCCAGCAAAGCCCTCATCCAATGCCTGTTAACATGGGTTAGTGAGATGCTGTTGACTCCAGTGGGCTTTGGAGCAGACCCAGAGACAGTTTCGTGTACTGGCTAATAATCCTACTGCAGGGTGGAACCCGATTCCTGGCATTTGACAGGAATTTCTTCATTTATTTCGTTAGGCTTTGAATCAGACCAATGTGGCGATTTTCATCTCATCCTACGTTAGCAATCTCAGGATTTGGTATCTCATCCTGTAGGCTCACTTTTTTATCAGAGGTCAACACGGACGCGTTCGGAGGGCAGTTCAGCTCAGCTGCCTCAGACTGCCGGCCCTGGCTGTCAGTCTCCGGATGCTGCCATCTCTCTTGGCTCAGGATGATTGGAAAAAGCCAAACCGGAGAGGTAAGGCAGCTAACTATCAGATAGCTGAAATCAGATACAATCAGTCCCACCATTGTTGATCCCCGTGCAGCTAACTTAGGGTATCCTCAGTGCATGAAAGACTCAGCAGAATTACTTGGCCCTTGAAGGTCATTGAGAATATCATAGAGAATCAAAAACAGAACTTTAACTTGAATATTCACAAGCATAATAGAAAAAAAAATAAAAATGAATGCAGTGTTTTCTCTTTTCATCCAAAAAGCAATTAGTCCCAAACACGTAAGAAGGAGGACAGGACACGGACAAATCTTCAGCATTTACAAATAGTGTGAAAATACTGCCATCCTGAGAATTAGATTAACAGCGTTATCAAGTACTGAAATGACATCAGGACTCACTGTAGAGGATACAATATAAGTACATGGTAAGGGATGTCCTCTAAAGAGCATGGAGACTGCTAAATAAAGAGCTAGTATTAGGAGAAACCAAAGTTAGGGACTTGCAAAAGTGTGCTCTGTGAGTTGGTGGGAGAGCCCAGACCAGAACCCTGCACTCTTTTCTCCTTGTTTGCTGCTCTGTTCTTCCACTTACGGGATGAGTCAAGAACAGAGATTTCATTCCTAAATAAAATTATTACCTGAAATCATTACACAGCTTTAAGGAGGAACCTTGACGTGTCTTTGCACTAGACCCTTACTTTTGCTATTCTTAAGTAATACCATACTCTGTTACTCTTTCTTTTCTCTTGAAATCCCTTGAGTTGGTTTTTCCAGCACGTATGACTTCTCCCTGGCCTAGAGCCATCACCACTTGGGCTGTGTGCTCGCCTTATCTCACCAGCTAATCAAGCTCAGGCATGATCAGCCTTTGTGTAGGGATTGCCAGGGAGAATCCAGGGTGCCAGTCTGGGAAGGGGTGGTGAGGTTTGCGAGGAGGGTTTTCTCCCTCTGAGTCAGCGCTGAGCCACTGAGTCAGCCCGGTTTTTGGGGGTGGCACCTTCCCTCTGAGATCATGAGTAATCTGCTGTTTCTGCTTAATATCAAGAGGATGCAGTGAATTAAAAACAAAACAAAAAAAAACAAAACCAAAAAACTGAGGAGTTTCAGACCTTTGCCTTAAATAAATGTTTATTTTACTGATACTTATCTTAGATGAGCAAGGGAAGCCATGATGAAACACGGTGAAGTATATATGCTGGGGTGAAGGTAGGTAAACATCTGGTCAGTCTTCTTGCTCCAAGCCCTAGGAATATTCAGGGAAAGCAAGACTGGATTGAAAAATAGTGAAGAGAATTGCCTTTTCCACATAAGATGTAATTCATCAAGCAGTGGAGCCCATCACTGTAGGAGGGTACCTCAGACATGGAATTAGCTAGGTTGAAAGGGGGTTGAAGAGAAGATCAGTGTGGCCATACCAAGCTCCACCCAAGGGCTGTCACACTGGGGTGCTGCTCAGAGCCATCTGCATTTGCAGCCAAGATAGTCAAGAACCTCGAGCACATTTTTTTGGAGAGGGGTGAGGGATGCAGGCTGTTTTAGACTGGTGGAGAGGAGGTATGGGGGTGATCAAACAGCCTCCTGCAGCTAATTGAAGCGCAGTTACAAAGATGTCAGTGTCAAATTCTAAGGAATGCCACATGATGAAACACCAAGCAATAAAAAATTGCGGCTTGGGAGGTTTAACTTAGACATAAGGAAAAATTTTTCGCGAGGCGGGTGGAGCAGCACTGGAAGCACTCCTGGTTACCCAAGCCGTCATGGTATCTCTGTCCTTGGAGGCTTTCAAGACTTGGCTAGACAAAGCGTTGGCTGACCTGACCTACTGTCAGCAATAGTCTTGCTATGAGTGGAAGGTTGGACTGAAGACTTTTAGAGATCGCTTCCAACCAACATTTCTGTGATCTTATGATATCCAGTGTGGAATTTCCTTAAAATTATGTCATTAAGAATTGAATCCCTGGAACTTGCCAGTCTCCATTACAAATCCCTTGTCCTGATTTCCCTTCTGCTGCTGTCTTTTTTCATCTCCACTGCCAAATCACATCATACCGCCTCGCAGGGTATGTCAGCCAGTGCACCTACATGAAGAGTATACTCTGTGCTTGCTGAAAAAATATTTGCAAAACAAAAAGCATGGTTTTACTTTTTTGTGGTACTTATGCCACCTTCTGCAAGTCCATTTGTCTGGCCGATAGCCTGAAAAAGCTTTTTTGGCCCCCAGCTGGCATTGCTTATGCCAGCTTTATTTCTAATGAGGTTTTGAAGTACCTCCTGGATTTTTATTTGAATCCTTGATTACCAGCTTCATCCAAAGGACAGACAACTCCAGCTTTAACCAACACTTGAAAAACAGAATGGATCACCTAATACCACTACTGTTATCACGTCTTGTGGCAGGAGAAACCCACACCTCGTCAGTGAAATTACACGAAAAGAAGGGCGATTTGAGGCTGTACAGTTCTGGCTGCCATCTCTCATTGCCATTGCCATAGAGATGCAGCCACTGTAGGCCCCCATCCAAAGCCGAGCCAGACATATTTTACATAATAAGAGTACTTTTTGAAATGTTGAGGCAGATAAGTGAAAAGCAAGTGGCAATCTGCTCCTTTTATTTTTCCTTTGTCACTGGCTATTTGCTTTCGGGGCTGGAATAATTTATTGTTCCTTTTCTGTCCAATAGGAGAGATAAATGAGGGTGAATTCTTCAATGAGCAAAACATACATTTGGAAACATCATTTTAGTATCAAAATGAGATTTCCATAAGAGCTTGCTGAATGAAGCTGTAGCAGTATGTCTTGATCCCTCACTAGGAAAGGAAAAGCGGCCAGAAATTTCAAGACTTAAATCGCCTTGTAGTTTGTCATCTTCTTTCTTTGTTATTTTTTTGTTTATAGAAAAAGTGAATTTATTGAGCATGGAAAAATACCAGATTGACAGCTCTGGAAAATAAAAGCCTCTCTTAATCCAGAGTGCAGCTGTGGCACAGTCGGGATTAATGTAAAATGCCTCCCTGAGATCCAAAGAAATCATTGCAAGTCATTTGGCAGAGGACGGGCACCGTGCCCCGGTGGTTATCCAAGGGTGTGTCAGAGGGCACGAGTGCCGGCCAGTGCTGAAGTGCTTAAAAGTCAGTTGTGACTCTGAGTTTCTCTGTGCCCCTCTTGTTGCTGAGCCGCTCTGCCAAGGGGAGCGTGGAGTAAGGGAGAGGGAAGGAAGGCCAAAAATGGGGAGGTTTATGCTCATTAAGAAGTCATTTAAGTCACTGAACAGGCTGTCAGCAATTCACTGCGACAGAAATGAATGGGCACCCAGACTCAAACTGTCTTGAGAGGGTTGGCATCATTTCTGGTTTCTGTAGAGACCATCCGGCCTCGAGCAGGAAGAAGCTGAGTTTTGCCCTGAAAGCCTGAGAGCTTGGAAGTCTCCGCTGCCAGGCTCTGGACCTCAAACTTCTCAGTGCCTCTCCAGTTAAGAGCTGGTTGGTGCTGATTTATACCGATACGAGGTTTCACTGTCCGGTAGCAAGGCAGCATAGCCTAATGCATGAGTATATAAGATGAGACGTGGCATACACCCACAAAACACCGCAGTTTATGCCTGGCTTGAAGTGTGGGAGCTAATGCATTCTGCAGGTGCCACCTGCCCTCAGTAGTGCCTGTACACTGGAGTGTGCCTTGGCTTTGATGGTCCGGCATGAACCGGGTGATGTCTTCGCACCTGTACAGGCATGGATGTGGGCAGCACTAGAGAGCCCCTCACCTCCGAGCCACAGGGAGTCAGGGAATTAATGCCATTAAGAGCAGAGGATCAAAGCTCCTGCCCAGTTTTTCCTCTTCACTGAACGAGCCTGTAGCCTGGGGAGAGCTGTAGGTGGTTGTGAGTTGGATTTGGTGTATTCAGTCTGTATTTTGCAGGCTGCAGGGGCACTCTGTTGTGTGTGGGGAAGGTTGTTTGTTTTTATTTTGCATTTTTTCTCTGAAGTCTATGACTTTTTCATCAGGGTGAAAATCTGTCAAATGGCCATTTCAGACTGCTTAGAAATTATGAGGCTCTGGAATCTATTAAAGCGTAAATGTCAAAAGAAAATTACTGCAGAGTTTCTCTGGCCTTTCTTGTTTTACTCCTTGATGTTAACTTTCCTTGTTTGCTGATGTATGCTTTTTGTGCAGGGGCTAAAGAAAAAAAAATCTTCTTAAAAAAGATGCTACAACTGTTTTTGCATGTCTGCAACGTGCAGGCTCTGTATGTGTGTATGTGTATGTAGGGTTCTCCATCAAGATAAACCTTCTTAGAAAAATGTTGTGGTTTAAAAAAAAGGAGGGGGGAGAGAGACTGGATGCCAGAAAACCAGAACTAAATCATTCTCTTTTTTCCATGTGAATATTTCTGAATTATACTTGTAATGCACCATAACAACAAACAACATGTTTTCTTAAGTGTAAGTAGATTTGCTGTTGGGGAAGTCTGTGCCAAAGCTATTTTTGAGCAAGCAGATGTCAAGGGCCTAAACAAAACCTGAAGTGTGCATAGGCATTAGGAATTGCACTTGCGTTCAGAGACAGACTGAAGACAGAGAGCTTGTTAAATTTTACTACATTGTCTGCGAAAAAATGCTGTTTAGATGACTACGTGGTATGAGATTGGTTATGGCTGACGTACCAGCCCCTTCCAAAGCTCAACCTATAATCCCTGATTTTCTTTTGAAGCACTTTATACTTCCAATGTACAATTGAGATAAAATTCAAAGAAGAGCCAGATCCTCTGTTGGCTGGCATAACTCACCAGCCTTATTTCTGCCAGCCCTGCTGACACTGGACGAAGACTTGGTCCAGAGCAGGTGCCATTGGTGGCTGTGGGATGTCCCAAGTAGAAGGAGATGAGTGGTACCAGGAGCAAGTGCAGAGAGGCAGTGTGTATCCCTTCTTCTCAAATGTTGGAAATCACTTTCACGTCTATAGGAGTCATCCGGAGTTACTGATGTACGTGATACTGGGAAAGCAGTCCTAACAGGCAAAATAAAAGACATCCCAGAGTTTGACTGCATTGTGAACTTTCCTTTCTCCAGTTTCTGCATAGATGTGTTTAGTTTATTACGTACTTCAATATAGCACTGGGAAAAGGTGTGGGACAGCCTGAAGGTTCCAAGGGTTTAAGAACTGGAAACATACAATTAATTTTGGTTAAGGAATTGCGATGGATTTAGATGTTTTAAGCAGCAAAGAATGAGCTAAGGGTCTTGTGCTGTTCTGCAGGGCTGGAGTAAGTCCAGGCACAGTTTGCTGCTGGGAGGGAAGTTATGACAATACCGTGTCTGGAAGGACAGGACGGCTTCTCCGTTCAGTTTAGCAAAGCCTGGGGGCCTGATGCACATTTACACGAGTGCTCCTTTGCACTGTGGTGGAGGTGTTGATTATTGTCGGCAGACTGCGATGCCGTAAGTGAAACTCGGACGTGTTTTACAGGGAACACTAGGAAGGTTGGCAGGAGATCCTTTTTCCATGTTTGCAAATAATGTGATGTGAAATTCAGCAGCTTTGTGGCTGCTGAACGGGGCCGCAGAGAGTCTATTAGGGCACACGTGTTTCCAAACTTTACCAATGCCGAATACCTCCCAGTAGGTGCGTATCAAAGAACGAGGCATTAATTTTCTTGAGCACATGCTGTAGCACTGAGCTGCACCAGAAGGGAAGTTTACAGAGTTCAGTTTGATCGGTGTAAGTCTGCGCAAGGGATCACTAAAACCCAGTAAAATAATATTGTGGTCCTTAGAAAA
>VUYV01000228.1:1460546-1483473 GCA_008711295.1 Anarhynchus alexandrinus | reverse complement strand
AAAAAAGAACACATTAACAAAATGATGAAAGATCAGATTTAACTTTTTCCAATTACCCAATATAATGTCAATTAAATATAATTGGAAAATGGGCAAGCACAAAAAAAGTCTGAAAACAGCTCTTGCCACAGAAACAGGACTGTCTTGGCTGCCACAGACCTCAAAAGAAGATTATATGGTACTATTTTGCAAGGGGTTTAGGTCATCTTTGTGTTCTAAGTCAACTTGCAGTCCATCAGAATTTGAAACACAAGCCAAATTTTCTTTCTATCCTCTCCCCTCCGGCCATATGATATTCCATCTATAGGAAACCTAAACGCTTACCTAAATCCCGTATCTTTAATCTATAGACAGTTGCTAAACTACTTTCACAGAAGAACATGATGATAAGCTCTAAGAAACCCCAGCGAGAGTGTGGTGGAATAACAGTAATGCTTGAGGATTTAACCAGGCAGCTCTTTCAGCATTAATGTGAGTCAATAAAGTTAATCTTTACATTCCACTTTGAAACTACATGTGTGAGGGTTTGAATTATTTCCTTTTATTTATGGTTATCCTTTGATAATGCTTCAGCATATGAATACTACCAAACAAGATGACAATGGAGTTCAGCACCGTTTACTCATTGTAAAACAAATTAGAATTGCCTGGGTGCAACAAATATCCAGCAAACATTTCAGGGACTGTTCCATCCTGCTCTCTTCTCCCCATCTCTCACCCCAGGAGTAACATACCCTTTTGACATATTTCTGCTTCTTTCTAGAGCAGATGTTGCTCTCTTATTCTACCACATGACATATTTCAATTGGTCAAGAATCCTCCATGGACAATGTCAAGACCAACAAATTGAGCAATTATATAAATAAAAGCCACTTAACATGGCAAGCTACTGTGCTAACATATTGCTGCACTGACCTTCAAATTCTACTATTTAAATTCCTCTGACCTATTAAATGCCCCTCCTGCTTCGCTGTTGCTGCAATATCTTTGTGCTATAAAGCATGCTGAACCTGTCAGAGGGGTGTCAGTGCTTGTGGAGGAGAGCAGTTATTCTTTTGGCCATGTCAAGGTCTCATTACATGTGGGTCAATCACAATACAAAGAAACACAGAAGCACCTACTGTTTGTGGAAAAACTACAGCTCCGCACAGCTCTTTGCTACAGCTCTGAGCCCTGAATCAGTGGCAGAGAGTCCTTTCTTGTCCTTCTTCTTGGCCACTTTTCTTAATCCACTGCTGTGAGTGGACTCAGACAAGAATGCAGCCCCAGCCCCTGTATTGCCCTGGTCTCAAGCATGCTGTACAGTAGGAGACCGTATACAGGCTTAAGTTCCTGGCTGGCTGCTCTCACCATCTTTGCTGCCTGCCCTGGTTTCTAGCGGCCTTGCAACCTCAATAGCAAGGTTGCAAATAGCAAGGTGTTGAATTACGATCTCTCCGTTCTGGTCTTGTCTATGTCACGCTGATGAGAGAACCGCCATGAGCCAGTTTTACTCTGACACAAATATTTTGCTTCTTATGTGGGGGACAGCTTATACACTGTTCTTCATAATGTAGGCCTATGGAAAGATTTGCTCCCGTACCATTTTTCACGTCACTGCTAAAACCACACCTGTTGTAGGCGGTTATTGTTGACATTTTTTTAATAGGAGCAGAACTGAAGTCACATTTCAGTCACATACAAATTAACGAGACTATAAAATTAAAGTGTTGACAAAGTACAAATGATTATGGTCCCTTCCTTTCAGAATGTGTAATGTACATTCTTTCATAACACGAATTCACGTAAGCACACTTTCCCATTTGTTTTTTGCAGTTACTGTGTGTCTGCTGCAAATAGCATTCTTTTCTGGTCAAAATCGTCCATTTGGTATTAAATTTCAACAGTATAAACTGATGTCAAAGTTTTACCCCTGCCATCTCCTCAAGTAATTTTCCTACCGTGCCTCAGACCCAGTCCCCAGATCTTTACATGCTGAGGATCCCTATGACACCTGTTCTACTTCGGCATCACTTCCAGACCCCAGATCCATTGTTTCAACCATGTGGAGTTGGACAGCTTATAGATCGGGTAAGACAACTGAACATCTGGTGTTTCTTGTGTTGCTAGCCCTAAACATGCAAAAACAGTAACCACTGAAAATTACAAGATTTGAACAATTATAGTTGAATCAAAGGAACTTTTATCTTGTTTTTGAGACTTCAAAGTCCTGTTGAATCTTGTTTTCCAGGTTGTCTTTGTAGGATAAAGTGCCAATACAATTTCCTGCCTCCAGGTGTGGGGCTTCAGAATTCTGCTAGATATGTGTTAGATGTGATAATCTTGTAGCTCCTGCAACCCATTAAAAATTAAATCTAAGTACCCTTGACATAGAGAAGTCAATAAAGATTTCTGAGGTCAGGCCGAGTCATAGGACAATTTGGTAACTATGTTAATGGAGCCATAGTCAAGGAACTGATGTACGTAATCATCAGTAATAACAACCCTGCAAGACAAATTAGATGGTTAATAACATGTAAATAGACTCACAGTTTTCAGATTATGTCATTAGTAATAGCTGTGTAACTCTGATGCTGTCAGAGGGAATGCACATGCAGACGTAAACGGAAATTGCCAAACTGCGTTGTTGATAAGGAAGGAAGGAAGGGAAGATAGCTGGGTTGTGTGCTCCCAGCTGTGTTGGCTCTGCAAGGTTAACAGGAGTGGAAGGTAGTGCAAACTTAATTTTGATATTGGAAAACCTGCTAGTTTTCCATATTCACATTTCACAGCATAGCTAATACTTAACTTTTCTTCTCTACCTTCTTACTTGCTCTCAGGCATTTATGTTTCAATACATTCCTGCACTGCTTCTTGACATGCTTTGTTTCTCCTGTTTAATCTTCTTGTACATAGAGCAGCGGTGGTGTGCAAAGTGTCATCTCTCATCTCAGACAGGGCATGGGGGTGACTTTAGTTTCTCTAGTCCTTCTACAAGGAACCACAACTCACTTTGGTCCTTTGTATCTAAATTGTGTGCATAAAGCAGAGGGTATGACCATCTATGTCCCCATGGATATGACTGGCCACAATGCCCTTATCTGTTGCAGCGGAACCAGTGTCAGCTTCAATGTTAACAATTCTTGTTAATGTAAGCCTATGCAATGGCAGGACACTAATGCATATTTACAAAGTGTTTTGGTGATTCTTTCTCAGACAGTTATAAATGATTTCTTAGATGAGAGCTTTTTACACTTCATGAATAGATGATTGTCACTACTTTACTGTTTAATTTTTAAATTAATTTGAAGTATAATTCTCCAACTATAAAGTGCTCTGAGACTACTAAGAAATGAATCACATTAAATGAACTTCATTATAAATCATCATCTTTACATGACACTCGAAAGGATGTACTGGAAGAAATTAACGCATCAAAGCAGGATTCTCAATGTTTCATTTAAACAGAAAATGCATTTCAGAATTAATTAAAGTGAGAAAACACTAGGTAAGTATTGAAATTGTTTGTGTGGAACTCCTGTACTGGAGTTACATAAAAAACAAGCTTATACTTGGTAAGAGCTTACCAATTTGTAAACCCTGTGAAATTTTACACTTATGCATTAGTTTCAGCTTCAAGTTATTAAAAAATTTAAAAGAAGCTTACGAATCTGAGCAGTCTTATACCACAGATGAACATTCACCAGTTACGTTTAAGAACAAGAAAAGCCAGTAATGCATGAAGGAAAGCAAATAAACTTTGCATTATGCTTTCCACATAAAACCATGACATCTTCATATTGAAAAGAACAACACCAAACACACAAAACATCAATATTAAACTTACTTTGAAATGGTCATTAAACTACACTTCTTGGAAAAAGAAGTACAAAATTAAAAGACACACTGTCAGATAAAATATGAAGCACATATTGGGAGCTGCATTTTGTAACCACAGTTTGGTCTCCGATCCTTTGGAATACGAAGGGAAAAAAACGAAGCTAGCTCGGAACTAATATGAAAGCTGCCAATTTTCTATAAATGTACAGATATTTGCAAGTCTTCAGTGCAATGACAGTGACCAAAGGCAACAGGCTGAATATCCAATCTATTCAGCTGAGGCAGCTATGCAGAATAGTTCTGCTGAAACAGAAAACTACAAATTAAGAAAACGTGACTATTAAGACTAGTGTTCAAATAAAGTCTTAAATTATTTCAAAACAAAGTACAGAGAGTTTGAACTCTAGGAGGAGGCTTCCTGTGTTACCCTCTGTTAAATGCTCAGCCAGTTAGAGGTACTATCTATTTACCACAGTGGCCTACATTAAACTATGGAGACCACTGTTATAATTAGTTTAGTAACTTGTCTCTGCTCTACTTATCCATTTTTTCTAGCACCTGCTACTTTTTTACAACACAGAATAAGAATGGGAAATACAAGTCTGAAAGGTTAAGTTTGTCAAAATTTTTCAAACATTTGTCAAAACTACAACAAGTGCTGAGAATGAAATGCTACAGTGAAATGCTGGAAACCAACACAACTTAAATTTTAGACATTGCTCACCTCTTCAGAATTATTATAAAGAAACAGATATACAATATGCAGATATAAGGTTGCAACTGAAAATATAATATTAGAGCATTTTTTAGATGGAGCTTCAGTGTTTTATTAATACAAAGGTTTGGTAAGGTTAGCCATGTGGATGGGAATGCTACTTTCTGCACATCTACTGAACAAACAGAAAAGAGAATGCAAAATAAAAATTACTTAGAGCCATACTAACTAGATTTAAACTTAATATGCAATCTAATTCTCAGATTTCTATAAGGTTTTAGCAAAGAGCTCAAAAGTTTTCATCCAGCTGGTTTTTGAAATTTCAGGGAAGTCTTAGAATTATTGGCAAAGACTTGCTATAACAAAACCAATGAGTTTTCTTGGTTGGAATTCACTCACTAATGTATCTTCATTGTAAAAAAGGTTTGGGGAAGAGGGGACTTTATTCTTCTGTGCACTTATTTTGCTACACATGAGCAGACATTTCATGGTCAATAACTGAGAGCACAAAATACTAATGTACAGAGTCCAAACACCACATTCTTAAATGGTTTGTTTTTCTTAACCGGCTTATGCTTACTTGACAAGGCAAGGTCCACAAAATGAGTATTTTATGACCCCAGACCAAACCCCAAAAAAGGTAACATAGCTGCCCTTGACCCTACACACCAGAAAAAAAAAAATAAAAGAAGGAAAAAAATGTGTGGTAGAGGGACTGCCTTTATTTTGCTCCAAAATAAATATTTACTTGCGTTTTCAAAGGAGAGAGGGAGGAGGGAAGGAAAATGCTGACTTAATGGAGCCTAAAAAAAAGAAAGTTTGTTAAGTTCCTGCATTTGTCCTTCCCTAGAGAATTATCTCATTTAAATGCAAAACCCAGTCATGGAAAATGGGAAAAATAAAAGCTTTGTGAATGTAGGCGTGAAAAATACTTACACTTGCAGTAAACAGTAATAAGTCAATATCTATTTATTTGGAAGATTGATTTGGTATATAAACATAGGTACTTATTAAAGCCTGAATCTCTGGAAGTTGGCAAGCACCACACCTTTACTGTTTCTGTCCGTGATAATCCTGAAGGGGAACATTTCTGTGCAACAATTAGGTGTTGCTAAGGTCATTATGTAGTATTTAATTATTTTGTTGGAAAAATGGAGCATCACACACTTATCTCTGATGTAAATGTAGTTCAGTAACATGGACTTAGCAGTGGCCTTTTCTAAAACTAAAATGGATGTGAATATATAAGAAGGAGCAGCATATTCCACTTATTCCACAGTATTTCAGCAACAAGCCAGATCTAAACCAAGATATACAAATGAATCTGACAATGCTGTAAGTGCACTACAATAAATAATAAAAACTACAGACAGAAGCTATATAGGCACATAGCTATTGTTTTCTCTGGATATTCCTTCAGATTATGTTTTCATTTTCTTCTAGCTATACTTGCCATCTGT
Organism: Anarhynchus alexandrinus; assembly: GCA_008711295.1. Classification (NCBI taxonomy): domain Eukaryota; kingdom Metazoa; phylum Chordata; class Aves; order Charadriiformes; family Charadriidae; genus Anarhynchus; species Anarhynchus alexandrinus. The sequence goes on along the minus strand of VUYV01000228.1, from coordinate 1,477,479 downwards.
GCCAAAACTGCTTAACAGAACGGCCCTTTGTCACTAAAGAAAAAACGTATCATCAAGATGCTGAAACACAAATTCTTTACTTTAACAGAAGTAAATGGTAAAAACAATGCCTTATAAGTAAATGTACTGGAGATACAAGAAAAACGTCAGAAGAAACATCAAACATAATGGATTATACGTGGATTACAAAATACATCCATTGCTGCAAATGAAATTTATGGGAGTAGGAATAAAGGTGAATATACACCAAAGTGCCACCTGCAATAACAGGAGCACTGTCACTAGCATGAGATACAAGGTGGAAAGGTGGAAGCTTGGAATGCTGGTGTCTTGGTAAATCAAAATTTCTGCTCAAATAAATGTATTGCCCAAGTACAGAGCTTCATTTTACAGGAGATGAACCAGGCAGTAAACGACCAACTCAATTACCTAGTTTTCCATAAGGTTGTCAACACAAGATGTTGTGTTGCATAACAAAGGATTCCAAATAAACTCATAGCTATAGTGCCATCACGGGTAACACATCTTAATACTCTGCTATTGGCAATGCTATGCTCATACAACACTTTAACCAAATCAATAAAAACCTTTGAGAAAGTGTGAAATGAAGCATATGGGCAAATCTGTCTTACTATCACAACTCTCTGGGATATTCCAAAAAGCATCTGCCTCATGCAGTGTCCTTAATTTTATTAAATCCTAGAGGTTTTGAGTGGCCTTTATTTAAGGTTGTGAAATTAATTGACAACATATAAATATTTATTTTTATACTTTTTAACAACAGTGCCTAGATTCAGGATTACTAGTAATAGACTCATGTTTCTGAGAAAAATGCACAAACTTTGGCCTACTAGAAAGTTTATTGAGGGCCTACTGGTAAATCAAGGCATGATGATAGACAATTTTATTAGCGGTTTTATCCTGTTATTGAACATAGTACAGCACAAATTTGTAAGTTCTCAATGATATGAAAGCACATATGCAAACTGAACTTCAAAAGTACAACAATGAAACATCTCATTATGTATCTCTCCTGTCCCATGTCACACTTGTGAAAAGAGCTGGTACATTTCATAGAAGTCTTGCTGTGATTTATGATTTCTATAATCACATTTTCATTGTTTCCACAGTTACTCAATGCTGTCCTATTACAAGTACACTTGCAAAAGTCTACCTATTGCAGACATATAACAGTATTCAAAATATCTCTGTATTTCCATGGCAAATAGTTTCAGTGAAATTTTTGCCTTGTTCCCTCAGCTGCATCTCCATGTTTCAGAAGTAATTATCTAAAGACACCCACACACCTACTTCATTTGATAAGCAAAATGCCTACTGTCTCCACCTAGGAATCACAGGTCAAAGGTACACTTATTGTTGAAATACATCTTGTTAACATCCTCTAGTGATTCCAGCAGAAAAATAAAACGTTATTAAAGATGCTGTTGCTGTCTTTGACTGCACATCTGTTTCCCCCAGCCTGCTTATGTGACCAACGGTCCGTGCTGCCACCTATGGAACGATAAGCAGGGAAGTCAAGAGAGTACAGCCATTTCCTTTAATGAGACATAGTTTCTGCACTTGCAGCAATATTCAGTAACACATATTCAGTAATATGCCAAGGTAATGGAGAAAATGAATTTTTTAAACACGACTCTTAGGACATTGCACTCTCTTATTACAGCTCTCATTTTGAGGTTTATGTTCAGCATTAGTCACAATAGCCCGAAGAGTTATTTTTGTGCATTATGTTAAACACATACTTACAACACTTACCAGATCTGGGCTTATACAGAAAAGAATAGCAAAGAGTAAATGTCAAACATAAAGAGGAATCTTCTTCTGTATCTTTTTTCTTGTACACTGAGACTGACACATGGGTTTGGTGGTACAGTAAGGTTAACTCATTAAATAGAAAGCCCCACTCTCTTGAGAGTCCTCTATCACATCTTTTAGCGTTATTTTATTTCTGATATGCCAAATTTTTTCCCATTTAGCATATAATGAAAATCTCATTTCTGTTACCTAACAAGACTTTTATACAACCTGGACATCTGTAGGCCTGAAATGTAAGATGTCTTAACAATTGTGAGCCCTTAGAAAAGATGTATTTCGAAGTACTGCTGCTCAAATCCATTTATTTGTGGGTTGTGGTTTTTTTTTACTAGGATAAGTGAAAGTCAAGACAAAGAAGAGACCAAGGTCAGAGACCAAGAGCAAACCAGTTTTACACTGACTTTTTTATTTGATTTTCAGCGCTAGACAGAACTTGAATTGCAATAAAGTGAATCAGCCTATTTTCTCTCTTCTATGTTCTATTCTAAAGGAAAGTCAGCTTTCAAAAAGAATATCTTCAAATAATATCTAGATGCCAAATGCTAAACCTTGTGATGGTCAAAATTCACTCCAAAGAACTGGTGATATGGCATCTTTCCCTGACTTCAGCAAAACCAGCAAAGGTATGGCAAAGCTCATCAACATAGTTCACTGCTGCATCTCACTTGCTCTTTCAAATGGAGCTGGTATGTCCTTATGGGGATTGGACCATGGCATAAGAAAAACAATGTAATAAAAAAGAAAAATATTCTTGAGGTTGGTTCTGAAATTTGCTGTGTGAATTTGTACCTTCTAATCAACATCAGTGCAGAAAACTACACTGGAAAGTGCGGTTATGACATATAAAAGCAAAAGACCAAGTTCATAATTTACAATTTCCTTCATTTATGAAAATTTATAACGCCATGTGAAATGCCACCCTGCTTCCCAAAATACAAGAAATTCTTTCCCAGCAACTCACTCAATTCCATCCATGAAACAGTTGGACTTACTGCTCACTCTCTTTTCCTTGAACCTTTTCCTGGTACATTGCTTTATTTTTAAATAAATGTTTAAAAGCATTATTTTGAAACCCCCTTTTAAAAAGTGCTTAAAATGCACTCTTTGTAAAAACAGCATTGTACTTGACTGTGGTATGTGAGAAGGAGGTTCAGTTTGTTTAATACAGCTTCTAAAACACTGGGAAATATTGGCCAGTTTTGCAAGTATGTATTCATTCAATAGTCCGCTCAGCCTCTGTGAGAGTACAAAGGTATGCACATGCATGTGTGTCCAGCAGGAATCTAAACAAATAAGAATTTAAAGTATGTGCAATTCACTTCAAGGTCACGTTTAAAATTATTCTGGCTTTAGTGGAATTTCTGTGAAAAACTCTTGAAGAATTAGGTCTATAATTTCCTCAGAACAATGCAAAATAAGGACTTTCTTAGGAAAATAACACACCTTAATTATTGTGACATGACTGCAATGTTTAGTAGAAATATAAAATCTTGACAGGCAATGCAGTACTCTCAGAAAAATCATTCAGGGAGAAATACTAGGTGAAAGTATGTACACAAGAACACACATGGATAACAGTGTCTGGAAAAAATGTAAGTGAAAGCAAAGCAACTAGATAAATGTGGAAGCTATATTATTACCAAATTGCTACATTAAGGACTAGTATAATAAACCTGGTGTATTAAATCCACATAAAGAACATGTAAATTGATTTTTATAAAAAATCAATTAATCTAAAACCCGCACTGCATTTGCACACAATGCCTTCTGGGACTCCAAAGAGCTTCTTCTCCCCTCACTGTGGTGCATCTCCCTGTTTTCAGGGGCCAGCCAGAAGCAGAAGTGCTGGAGGGGCGGGAGGAGGCCCGTGGGGCTGCGCTTCCGTCCTGGAGAGAGGAAGCACTAACAACCCTGCCTGAAAGCCTGCTTTCATTAACTTGCTTTTTCTGGAGAGGGCCAGGTGAAATCTCACCAGCCTTCAAGATGGGGGTCGTACCCCCCACCCTGCACGACATCTCATTGCGGCCCTTGGCAGCTGTTAGCATCCACCACCACCTTCCCAAGTGCCCCACGGAGTTGGTGCAGTGGCCTTGATATGCTCAGTGCCCTGGGACAGACCCCAGGTATCACCTTCTTGGAAGAAGGGAAGAAAGACCCCAGAGCCAGGAGCCAGCAGGGAAGGCATGAGGCTGGCCAAGGTGGGGACTTAGCTGGGATGTGGCCCCAGCCTTGGCCCCAAGCTCCCTGGCCCTCAGATTCCCACTGCAGTGTTGGCTGTTTTCAATAAATGCTGCCATGGGGCAGAGCAAAACCTTGCTCTGATCCCACTCACTCCCTTGTTCAGGCACACTCTATCAGATCTGCACCTTAGGCTGAAGGTGGACCCCTTCAAAAGCGGCAAGATCCCAACCGTCCATCCCCCTCCCCCTAAAAGCCCCTCATATGTTAGCACACTTAAAAATGCATGAACAAAGTAGGTATATTAACTCCCACTTATTAAAAACAGATTATTGCAAATATGTACGCTGATTTCCAAGCAAAGCCACAAAGAAAAAAAAAAAAGAGGTTTTCATGCACGTTATTTTGGCAAATATTTTTCCCAAGGGCATAGGCTAGCGAACAAAACGATTACTAGAAATTACAGTATGTACTATGAATATTTTTTGGTATGCACAGAACAATTTAAGGTGTTATAATGTCACACTGCCACATTAAAAAAAAGAAAAAATCACAGGCTTTTTAAGTTATTCAGAAAAGAATACAATGTTCGCTCTGTGTTATAGAAGCTATTAAAGAAAAAAAAGATTTTCAAACCGTGCTTTAATAACACCATGATTACAAGTTGGGGAGTGTTTACTTAAAAGAACAAGATGAACGTTTCTTATGGCCTTAATCCAAAACCCTTTGAAGCTGAAGAGTTTTTCCCAATGACTTCAACTGGCTGTGATTCAGGCTTCAAGACCATTTATCATTATAAGATGCACCTACTCCTTTAAGACCAATGTCCCCCCACAGAAGTGTTTCATCTGCACACAGTATGTCTATAGTTAGATAGCCTGCACCAAGCCCAGGAACCCTGCATCCAGCTGATGCAATAATCTTCTGGGGAGCAGAAGATGCCTTTTTACAATGCCTTCATGCCATATCTAGCATGAAGAGTAATCTATCACCAGACTGCTAAGCTTGTCTGCAGTATGAATTCCCTTGCTCCTCATGAGTTTCCTCGCACGGTACCTGTATGAAGCACCAGCAAGTTTGCTGTTTACAGCAGAAACAATAGAAACCTAAATAACATACATGGGGTCCCACATGGTGCCAGTGGCAGAGGTGGGCACTCAGTCCAGAATTAACTCAATTTCTCAGACAAACAAAGTTAGGACAAATACTCAGCCTAACTAGGCCCATAGTTTTGAGTTTACTTTGGGCAGTTTAGAAGACTACCACCTTCAGCAGTTCAGCACCAGCTTTCAGCATGACGCTCCTGCCCGATAAGGGATCCCAATCCCCTGACTAAGTCAGTGGGTTAGCACCTCCAATGTGGAGTCAGCCAAAATAACTGGCCTGAGGTTGAGGTCGGTAAGGAGGACTCTCAACATTCCCTGCTGTGGCTTTTGCTGGGTGTCCCAGAGCTTAGAGAACCCCCCTGAGCTTAGAGAACCCCCCTGTTTTGGAACTGAATTCTGCATTGGTTTGGGTGGATTAGCTCCTTTTAATGCGGGGTAGCTCTTTCCACAAAAGCAGCCTTAACAGACGCCAACAGCAGAGGACTGTTAAGAGTTGAACTGCTTACATCAGATACCTTGATAAAAGAATGGGTAAAGAAATTACAAAAGTATTCACTAATTATAAGCAAAGACATTGCAAAATGTTGATGAAAAGCCAGTACTTATGTTTTATAGAATGCAAAAGTGCAGGCCACAGCAAAGTCAGAAGCGAACTTGCACTGAAAGCCAAAGACCTTGCTTCCATACACCCTTTTGTTTGGGAATGTTTGGGTTTGCAAGTTAGTGAAAACAAAATCCTGAAACTTTTACCCCTGCATGCTTTTCAACATGTTACGACCGAGCTCGTTCATAAACATGTCTATTTATAAATATATACACTGTGTCTTAATCCAAAGAGATCTTTAGAGAACAGTATTTCAAGTAGAGGAAATGTATTAGCAAATGCTGTGATTGTCCTCTGACAAATACCTAACAGAAGGCACAGGTGAGGAATGTATTTAAAGGAACAAGAAACAGAGGAAGCAAAGACAGCATGAAATACCTTACCTTCATGAAGAAACAAATTCTTTACTCCCCATTCTCTCAGTGTTCACAGTGTATAATTTGAAATGATTCCTCAGTAATTTGTACCGAAATGATCACCTGACTGAGCTGGGAATGGAAAGATAAACTGAGGACACAAGCGTTTGGTGTGGAAACAAGACAGTGGGAAAAATTGGAACACACCATCCCCATCTTGGTATGAAAAGCACATGGCTATTAGCTGTTTTACAAGATATTTCTCTCAACATTTCAGGTTACATCTCAGATATATATTTAATTTAAATCTGATATGAAAGTAATTAAATGGTAAACCACATCAAGTTATGAAAAAAATGTATTCATAGGATTAACAACAGAGCAAGACAAAGATCTATACCATAGCTGTAAAACCTCAGACTACATTTGGGAGTAATCAGCCTCAGATGAAATCATATTACATCTAAATTAAATTAATGCTACGCACCTGAAATGTTTCTGTTTTTAAATGACTTAGAGACAGTCCCTATGTGGTCAATTACTTCTTTAGTTTGCCACCTATTTTCCTACCCACCATCTCATCTGTTAATTACAATGTCTTTTGTGGTTCTGAAAGGAATTCCTTTAATTTGTTAATGGTGGTGTGTATCAAACAGTTACCTCTAAAGCAGATTAAGAATGAGAGTTCCTCATAAGATTGTTAAAACTGATTGTTATGAATAAAAATTACAACAACTCCCAACATCTCCAACAGCTCCCAACATGCCCTTTTTACAAGGGCATGTAGTGATAGGACAAGGGGGAATGGCTTTAAACTGGAAGAGGGTAGATTTAGATTAGATATTAGGAAGAAAATTTTGACTCTGAGGGTGGTGAGGCACTGGAAAAGGTTGCCCAGAGAAGCTGTGGAAGCTCCATCCCTGGAGATGTTTAAGGCCAGGCTGGATGGGGCTTTGAGCAACCAGGTCTAGTGGGAGGTGTCCCTGCCTATGGCAGGGGGGTTGGAACTCAATGATCTTCAAGCTCCCTTCCAACCTAAACCATTCTATGATTCTATCTCCAGTGACTGCTTTAGTAAGAAAAGAAATTTTCAAAAAGTCTATGTGGAGGGTAGCTCCCACAAAAAATATCTTCTTCAGTAACAAATACGAAATATCTGGCAACAAAAGCACTTTCTGTAAATCTCCATGATGATTATTTATTACTTGGTGTATGGCAACAACCATTCAATTAAATGAATGCGGTAATTTTAATCTAATTTTTTCCCCTTAATTCCACCACTTTTACGGTTAAGAAGAGAACCTACTGAACAGATGAGTTATTTCCAGTTTTAGATGCAGGTCTTAAAAAGGACAGTTAAACCATCAGGTACACTGTAATTGAGATAAAGTAAAGTTCCTCTTTCAGATCAATAGAAATGAGAAGTAGCTACATCGGAGTCTGCGTTCCCCCAGTATCATATTATTTTAAATTCCGACTCTCCTGGAGATTTACAGCCCTGTGAACCCCATACTATTTCCAGCTCCTGCCATAACCTCAGTTATATTACTTCCCCCTGCTTGTGCAATCTTGCAGTATTCAGCTAAGATTTAGAGCCATGTTTTTTCATTTAAAGCAACTGGATGGGGCCTGGGTCAGGGAGAGTGCACTGAGACCCTCAACGCGGGTATTGGAGGGAGAGTGGGAGCGTAACTGTGACAGTGACAAACCCCTCTGCAAATCCTACACGGGGGCAGCACCCCATGGGTGCTGCTAGGGGATACCCTGTGCCAGGCTCACCCCATGAGTCTTCTCCTGGCACAGCCCCAAGTAGCGTGAGAGAGTGGAAGGAAGCAGCACCGGGGAAGGACTTCACTTAGCGCTAGGAGGAACTGGGTTTGGATTGAGAGCTGCAAAAGATCTCACACAGCCCTGGAGCATCTACACATTGCAGAAAGGGCAAAGGGAAAAACACTCCCCAGTGAACTGCAATTACCTGAATATGCATTGCCCCTTGCATATTTGTGTCTGTATGCATGTGTGTGTACGTACGTGTGTACATACATGTGTATATGAGTGCACACACACATTTCATTTGACCCTGCACAGAGCTATTGCCTTATATTCCAGGATATTTTTTCTTCCAAAACCAGGCATGCGTGCACATCTGCACATGCAGGGGTTGCCTTCTACTTGAGGCCACAAAGCAAGCCAGGGGACACAGCCTTCTGCAGTGGAAACCCAGTGTTAGGAGTCTCCACCATGTACCTATCAAGGAGGAGCAATGTCTGTAGAGTCCAGACACTACAACTCTTCAACATCAAACATAGGGCAGGACAGGAAAATTAGGTGCAAAATGTTTTTACAGCACTTTCTGGAAAGGAAACCCTGCCAAACCAACTCTCCTACATTTTGTCACAGTGCATTTTGGTCTAGAGAAAGACCTGCCTGACCAGGATACTGTGGACTTCATTTATCTTGCCAACTGAGTACATTTAGTATTGCTTGGTAGTCCCTAGACTGCTCAGACCTCATACTGCTGATTGAAGAAGCCAACAACTTGTCATATCTGCAAGCTTGGCAAAACTGAAAAATTACACAAGGTCACTTTTGAAAAAATGAGAACAAAATTCAGTTTTCTAATAAGACGGAACTAAACCTCATTCACTGAGCCATGTCATTGTTCATGCTGTAGGCTACTACTTTTCTAATCTTCTAATACGTCTTTCCCACTGTCTGAGAAAATCCTGAAAACTTGATTCCTGCCATTCCACTAACATTTCGTAAATTTATCTATAGAACAGTAATATACATTGTTCCTTACAACATGAATTTAGTGCCTTTCCTCAAATAGAGGATGGCTTTGCTAGTGGATTTTTTTCTTCATATTTTGGGTAACTGAAATGCTGTTTTTGAGAACAGTTCGCAGTAGAGTTTGCTTGTCTAGCAACAGAGAGTTACTGTATACACAAGGTCAAACTATGACTTAAAAACAGTAAAATGTGGCTTTACTTGAAGATACAACTGTGCTTGTAGCTGGGTGTTTCACCCTTACATCTGACATCTTTTGAGAGTGCTCCAACTCAACAAGTGTCCCTGAGCTCTCTCCCAGAAATCGTCAGACCTCTTCCCTTCATTCCCACATGGCCAAATTGAGATGATTTCTCTGAACACAGAAGCAAGTGACATCTAATGAACTCCTTAGATAATAAGTGAGAAACAAATTCAAATTTATATCTCTACTAAAAGTTTGAGGCACTGTTACTGTGAGGTAGTTTCTCTTTGATGTACTATGATGTACGTAGCTATGGCAGATACAGAAAGCAAAGGATTCATACCTCCACAAGTAGTATGCCCTTCTGGATCAGACTTTAGGGGAATCATTAGATGAAACTGAGAGTAGTGTCAGATGACGGTGAAGGAATGAAGCTGCCTATCAAAGCTTGTAATAATAAGGCCTATTTATACTTACCAATTTGCACCGTGGGTGAATCCTCTGTTCTTACACAGATGTTTATACTGCGCTGTTTATAATTTTGTCTTCCCTGTAGTCCTGATGGGTAAAGCCGATGAAAACACCCTGTAATAACCCAGATCTCGGGCAATATCAGAACAGGATTCAGATGAGTGTTCTTGCCAGGCTACACTCGCACAGTGGAGGAGGTGTGCATATCTACAGTCACTTAGTTTCCCCGCTCAGACTACAAATCATTCCCGATCCTCCCTGCCCTTGAAAATCCATTCCCCATCTACCCCCATATGCTTTTGCAAATAGGGACCCACACTTGTTTTCAGCCAATGGCAGATGCCTGGTTGACCAACGCACTGTTGGATCCTCTAGACCTTTGGTTGTTTATGCTCTGGGACACACGAACCTAAGAAAATCCTGTCATGGGCCAAGACTTTGCCTTGGCACTTGTGACAAGAAGGACAGGGAACTGCTGGAGAGGGTCCAGCAAAGGGCTACAAAGATGATTAGGCAATTGGAGCATCTTTCTTATGAGGAAAGGCTGAGGGACTTGGGTCTTTTTAGTCTAGAGAAAAGAAGACTGAGGATGAATCTTACCAATACCTATAAAGAATTGAAGGGAGGATGCCAGGTAGAGGGGAACTGTCTTTTTTCAGTGGTGCCCAGTAATAGGACAAGAGGTAACGGGCACAAACTCGAACACAGGAAGTTCCATCTAAACATGAGGAGGAACTTCTTTACTTTGAGGGGGGCAGAGCACTGGAACAGGCTGCCCAGAGAGGTTGTGGAGTCTCCCACTCTGGAGACATTCAAAACCCGCCTGGACACTGTCCTGTGCAACCTGCTGTAGGTGACCCTGCTCTGGCAGGGGGTTGGACTAGATGATCTTCAGAGGTCCCTTTCAACCCTGAAAATTCTGTGATTGTGCTACATCCAAAGCCCTCCTGCCTCAAGTTTCAGCTTCTCCCTCCTTGTCTCTTCCTCACCAGGACTCATGAATATGGGTGGTGCAGACCTTCAGACTTGCTGATGCTGGGCTAATCTCCAGCCCTGCCAGGGACCTGTTCAGCACAGGGGTGCTTTGTCCTGCCCAGAGGTGAATCTCAGGAGCATTTTGGTGCTCTGCAGGCACAGGCTGCACATAAGAGATAAGCCTGATGCCACTAGGGCTCCTTCCACCTCTTTCTCCAACAGCTTTTTCTTCCCAGCCATCTGAGCCAAGATCGAAGACCTGCACCATATCAGAGAGCTAGGCTTGAGTGAGGACAGCTAAACCAGTTGGGATGGGTAAGGGTAGGGCACGCACTAGGTCCAGTGTCATATACCACTGGAGATGGGGAAGAGGCAGTCTGTCAGCCACAGTCTCCTGCCTCATCAGTGGGCTGCTGAAAACGCTACCAGTGCTCTATCTACTTTTTCCAAGGTCAGTTGCTGTCTTCCTAGGCAGATCATATTAGCCGAAGCAGAGTAGGGAACTAGCAACAGGCAAGAGAAAACTTTTGAAATATCCCACACTCTTCTCAAAAACACCTTGGCCTCTCCTGGTCATCCAGACATGTATTTGTTGTGTAGAAAAGTTGTTCTGCCACCAGGACAAACTCCAGCTTTGCTAGCCCTGGCAGGAAGATGTAACTTTCCATGCCTTAGTGAGCAGCCTTGTGCTGGCTTTGCTGGGCCCCAGCCCCAACCCTCCTCTCCCTTATTTCCACCTTACCACCTTGTCCCATCCACTTACCGCCACATCCCTTCCCTGCTCTTCCTTGGCCTTGCTTCCAGATCTTGAGGAAAGGCAGATCCTGACTCTGGCTGGGTCTTCGCAGCAGACATCACAGGAGGGAGTAGCCTGGGGAGTTGCAGAACAACAAGTTACTGCTAATCCATATGACTTACAGTAGCCACTAATGTGTTGGTAGTGGTAACCACTTGTGCAGAGGTGCTCACCTGAGCCACAGACGAGTTATTTGCATGTCGTTATGGCCCTGATCATCACAGCTCAGGGAAGTGTGTCCATATCAACAGAGGGGAGGAAAACCCCCTTACGGTACTGTGTGTGTCACCAAGCCTGGCCTAGAGAATTGTATACCACTCCTCTACGGTCGCTTTGAGAGCACATCCACATCTCAGTGAGGATGGGAAAGTCAGTATAGGAGCCTGTCCAATTTTTTCTGACTGTAGTGATTTGGATTTATGAGGCTTGAAGAAGGGAATTAGGAGTTTCCCAAGCTGCACCCAAAGCACCTGAAGTTGTAATGCCCTTTGACTGTTAGAAACGGGCTGAACTTCAGACAGTGCTGTACAGAAGCTTCCACTGACTGCCACTCATTCATGTATTGTATCTCTTCTCTTGCTGATGCATCAGTGGTGTAACTGGACCACTTACTCTCCATTTCTCAGGCAGTAAGTTAGCAAAGGAAGCCAATATAGTTGATTAATGAAGTTCATTAATATGAGAACATGAAACCTGGAAGAAACAAAGAACTTAAAGTAAATAAACTTGACCTTTTTTTTATTTATTTGTCCTTTATTTAGTAATAGCACCCAAAGCTGCATTATATTAACACAAGTAATAAAGCTTTCATATTTTATCCCTAGCAGTGCATTTCCAAATCCAGGTGAAATGCTGGAAATAAGTAATGCTGTTATGCCATGAACACAGGGTGTAGATCACAATGATACACAACTTACAAGTGAATCCCAATGTAATAAAATAAAAAGTTGTTGTTTAGGTATGAAACCTATGACATAATGAACTGTGGCCATTTCTATTTCCACAAAGTACCATAACATAACAGCGGCTGTAGGAACTATAAAGATAACATACTTAATCATACTTTTTGCATCACTTTATTGAATACTCCGTGTTGGATGTACAACTTATAGCTATAGTGTGTGTTGGCTACAATGCTACAATGAGATTGTGTATTGCTTGTGTTACAGAAAGGGTCATGAAATGTATGGACCTGTCTGCATGTTTAACAAAATGAAACAGCAATACAATAAAACTGCACCACATGTGAATATTGTAAATGGTTAAGTTATAAAGTCATTCATTCAAAAATCCAAATATTTCAATGAAAAAAGTATATAAAATGTAGTAAAACATAAATTACATTTAAAGGTCTGTACATGATTCATCCTGCAAATAGAAGCACAAAACCAGCACTTTGTACAGTATTGCTTATTTTGGTCTTCTAAAGTTCAAAGGTTCATTTTCACTAAAAAGGCAGGAAAAAAACATGGTTTCACACGCAATCCAGCAGTAATTGTGGTAAATCAAGTAAGTCTATAACCCCACACAAACCCCAACACCTTTACAATGTAGGAACATACATGTGGAGCCCTTTTTTATACTTGATAACCAATATGCAATTAAAGTTGGATTGTTAAGTTAGTGCACACCTAACAATATCCCCTACAATATCCCCATTTTTGGTTAACAGTGTATTAAGGCTGCTTGCTGCTGAAAATACACAGCAGAGAAGGAATACTTTCATCCACAAATGCAGTCATCCGATCTCATCTGGAAGCTTCTGGCACAGTCATTCATTGGGAATGATGAAAGCAAGCCATCCTCTCTCCTCTCATGTTATTCCACAGGATGTTGTGGATGCTATAAGTTTATGTGGGTTCAAAATCATTTGGATAAATTCATGGTAGAAAACTCCATCGAGGGCTATTAAACAGAAAAAAAATTCCACTGCTGGCTTGGGAAGTCCCTAAGCCACAAATTGCTAGAGGCTGGGGAAATACCCTGGGGAAATTCTACAAGGGAAATTGCCCTTGTGGTCTTCCCTGGGCAGACATTATCGATGACCTTTCAAGACATGCTGCTGGCCTGTACAGACCCATGGTCTGATTCAGCACAGCCAATTTTATGTTCATTTTCCCTACTTTTCTGGTTTTCGTAATAGAAACACGGATCAGTATTCTCAACTTGTTATTTTTTCAGACTCAAAAAGCAAACGACAATCTTGTGTCCATTGTATCAAAGAGATAAATACTATAAACTAAGCTGTCCATCACATCCAGGGCACTTCTTTATGCACAGAGCAGTTCTGCAACCATAGTTGGATTCCTTTTTGTGTTATTGGTTTAAGCATAATTCACTAACATTACACTCACATATCATGATATACATGATGTGCAATGCTACTCTGCAATATGTTGCACAGCAACAGTACATAACTGAAAAGCAGCTTCCCTCAAGAACTGTTGGACAGTAAAAAAGATTAAACCCAGCAATTCTATACCATCATATTTGCAAAATCTGATGGTGGCAATGGTCAATAAACCTGGTATATCATTACTGTTGCACTTTATGTGGCTGTAGGTTTTTCAGCTTTGTTTCTTTCAGTTAGACCAAAATCACTGCTATTAAGCAGTCTCCATGCATGGAAGTGATGTGAAATTCTTAGTAATGAGGCCAAATTCCTTAGGCTTCTGATTGAATTTCTGCTTCGTCCATCTGAAGTGTGTCATTATCGCCCAGCAATTCTGTTTCAGGCACAGAGCCCTCCTCTTCCTCTTCCTCCTGGACGGGATTCTGGGCAATGTCTTCTGTTCCATTGTGCGTGTCATCTGTGCCCTCCGAAAGCAGAGCAGCCCTGTCAGCCACCGACGTGTTGGAAGGCGCTGTTGTTACATAGCCTGTGCTGGTGGATCCGCTCCCACTGTGGTGGGAGCCTGGTTTGGGAATGATCTGGGGAGGTATTTGCTGAGGAGCCATTTGCATTGGAATTTGGACAGGGTAAAAATTTGGCAAGTAAGCGCCATAGGCAGGCATTGGCTGGTAACCATTGACTGGAATGTAGAGCTGAGGAGGTGGGACCATTGGTCTCATCTGCCCTTTCATTGGTATGAACTGTGGTTGAGGAAAAGCTGGAGTTTTCTGTTTTGGTCCAATGTACCTAGCATTGCTGACGTTGCTAACAGGGCTTGTGCTGAGAGAGCTTGTTTGCGTGGTGTTGCTTGCCCCAGAGGTTTGCGCTGAGCTGTTGTAATTAGAAAGGTTTCCCCATGTTCTTAGTCTGTTGTGTATATCTTTAAATCTTGGTCTTCTGTTCGGAAATTCATTCCAACACTCCAACATCAAAGTGTATATCCATGTGGGGCAGTCGTCAGGACATGGCAAAACCTGTCGGTTCCTGATCATCTCAATGACATCCTGGTTAGAATAACCACAGTAAGGCTGCAGGCCATAGCTGAAAACTTCCCACAACACAACTCCATATGACCATATATCCGAATCAATAGAAAACTTGCCATACATAATAGCCTCAGGGGACATCCACCTGATAGGAAGAAGGGAATTTCCCATCAATTTGTAGTAATCAGCAGCGTAAACTTCCCTGAAAAGGCCTAAATCAGATATTTTCACATTCAGTTTATCAAACACCAGTATATTTCTAGTGGCCAAGTCCTTGTGGACAACATGGTGGCTTGAAAGATATTCCATTCCCGCAGCTATCTGAGTCACGATGTGGAAGAAGTCTGCTGGTTCCAGGGTGGATTTTACTGTCTTGTCATCATCAGTGCTGCCAACATCCGAATGGGGAGATCTCATTACCAAGAACTCATGGAGGTCACTGTGGGAACAATAACTAAAAATCATGCTTATGGGTTGTTCCTTTGTCACTATTCCCAGCAAACAAACAATATTTGGGTGCTGTAATCGTGATCTCATCATTGCCTCATGTTTGAATTCTTCCCGAAGAGCCAGCTCTGCTTTGTCTTTAAGTGTCTTAATAGCAACAGCTTGTGTCTGTTCACCTGGTGCTGTACCAAAAAGATGCCCCTTGTAGACTTTGCCAAATCTCTCCTCTCCTAGTTCCTCCATAAACCGCACAGTGGACAGATTAATTTCTTTAAGTTTAGCCTGAAATTAAGTAAAGAAAGTAAGTCAGTAAAAAATTACAATGTTTTCTAAACAACAGAATCTCTTATAAAGAAAAGCTCCCAGTGGTTAGATGTTCCAAATGGAAGATAAACTGGGCCAAAATGACTTTTCATTTTTTGTATATTCACATCAGTATATTGATTTTACAGTTAAACTTGAAACGAATTATATTATTATCAGAAGTGTAAATTAAATTATGCTGCAAGATGATGAGTATAATTATTTTTACAAAGGAACAACCATATTTCCTGCAAGCTAAATGTATAATTGCTTCAGAGTAAATCTGGCAAACAGTGACATCTATAAACTACAGCTGCACTTGCCCAGAGGTGCCCACTGGAAGTCTGTCAGAAAAGCAGTGGGCACTGGCTGAGGAGGTGGCAGCCTTGGGGTGAACTGAAACATCCCTTCCAGCAGAAGGAGGAACAAAACCTCTCTCTTTCAGTTCTGCAGTAGCAGATATGCCCTTTCTCCTCCATTGCACTAGAGCAATGGCCCCTGCTGAGAAACATGCTAGCTCTGGTGAAGAGGGGCGTGAAAGAGGAGCAGAAGGAAGAAGGAATTTCTTTCTGGTACATGAGGGAAAAGGTGGCAAAGCCAAGAGTGAGAAATCCCCAGAGCCTCCCTCCTGTATCTGGCAGGGAGAGAAAGGGAGTTTGTGACAGTGATCTAATGGGTCCCTCCTGACCAGCACGGGCTGGAGGAGTCCCCAACAGAGCCAGATGCAGCTGGCACAGCTTCACACACAGGGCACCACAGCAGGAGGGAGCAGGGCAGGCTGGAAAGAGGGTTTAACAGGTGATTTGGGAGCAAGCTCCGATTTTAGTGGCCAACAGACTATGGAATGGACCAGACAGTTTCATAGAATCATAGAATGGTTTAGGTTGGAAAGGACCTTGAAGATCATCAAGTTCCAACCCCCCTGCCATAGGCAGGGACACCTCCCACTACACCAGGTTGCCCAAGGCCACGTCCAGCCTGGCCTTGAACACCTCCAGGGATGGGGCCTCAACAACTTCTCTGGGCAACCTGTTCCAGTGCCTTACCACCCTCAAAGTGAAAAACTTCTTCCTAATGTTCAATCTAAACCTGCCCTCTTCCAGTTTGAAGCCATTCCCCCTTGTCCTGTCACTACATGCCCTTGTAAAAAGTCCTTCCCCAGCTCTCCTGTAGGCCCCCTTTAGGGACTGGAAGGCCGCAATAAGATCTCCCCAGAACCTTCTTTTCTCCAGGCTGAACAGCCCCAACTCTTTCAGCCTCTCCTCACAGGAGAGGTGCTCCAGCCCTCGGATCATCCTCGTGGCCCTCCTCTGGACACGCTCCAACAGGTCCATGTCCTTCTTATGTTGAGGACTCCAGAGCTGGACACAGTACTCCAGGTGGGGTCTCACAAGAGTGGAGTAGAGGGGCAGAATCACCTCCCTCGCTCTGCTGGCCACACTTCTTTTGATGCAGCCCAGGATGCGGTTGGCCTTCTGGGCTGCGATCGCACATTGCTGGCTCATGTTG
>VUYV01000228.1:1344659-1460341 GCA_008711295.1 Anarhynchus alexandrinus | reverse complement strand
CTCTTCCGATCTTTCTTTATCCATCGAGTGGTCCATTTGTCAAATCCATGTCTCTCCAATTTAGAGACCAGGATATCATGTGTGACAGTGTCAAATGCGTTGCACAACAGTTTGCAGCTGTTAAAGAACTTTCTAGGTTTCCCATAGCAGAGTCTCAGGCAATAATCCAATAATCCAAAGAAAAAGCAATAATTTATTTGAGTGGGACAGCAGCAAGGACAGCCCAGGTTGTCCCTTTCCAGAGGGACCCAGAACGAAAAAATTCCTGGGCAATTATACCCTTAAAATCTATGCACCTGCCCCTCCTGTGTTCTTCACATGTGCCCCCGGGTCCAATGGTAATTTGGGGTCTTCTTATTCCTTACTGGATTCTTTCTCTGTCTCCAGGGGGCCCATTAACTGTTCTTATCTTGGCAAGTTGCATCCTCTGCTGAGGGTAGTAGCTTCCTTATCCCCTTATCAGTCTCAGGGCCTTCGTTTATGTAACTAAGTAGAAGTTCAAAACAAGTTCGATTTATCTATGTGAAGCTCATGGATTGCGGCCTAGGGCTTCAGCAACTTTAGCTACTTATGCTGAGTGACTGCTATGTAAGTAGTATGCCAATGTGACCTAGCACTAAATGATTAACTCTAAGTGATTAATTTTATTTAAACAGAACCCTATTCCCTTACACCAACACAGCCCAGACTCAGCCACTAAACCTCCCCCTTATCACACAAAATCAATGCGAATTGTTACAATTGGTAATATCCTGGAAATATTCTACAGTTTCCTGAACAGATGTTGCCAATTGTTCCAAATTGAGCATTGCTTTTTAGACTTTGCATCTTGTAAATGCTGTGATTAAAAATTCAACATTAGCTCTGAACAGGATTTTAACGCAGAGATCAGTTAGTTGACCCAGAAAATCGCACGCAGGAGCTGAGATCTGTAGGCAGAAGTTCAAAGCCATTTTCGTTTCGCTGTCCCTTGTGATGCACAGCCTTAGAAACATGTTGCACCCCGGCTCAGCACCTTGCTCGGTGGTGGTTCAGAATACCAGAGGACTGAGCTGACAGATTAGACAAGAAACCCCACCGTGCATCCTGCTTTAAACACGCAAACCAGCCGCGTCATTACCAGGAGAGAAAATGAGCTGCAGGCTGAAGACTGGATCAGAAATAACAACATTTCCAGTCACTGAGACCACGGGCAGAATGAGGACTGACAGGTAAAGGCAAATGTCAGAAAATACTTTGTCCTGAAAGCTGTTGCCTGCGGCCAGGATTTCTAGATACAGCTAGTGATTGCAAGACCTAGTTTTCACTGAAGTAAATGGCCAGCACAGTATGAAAATTAGGTCCCTTACAACACAGCTCAATTCAAACACCGACAACCTGAGACACTGAAAATCACAACACTTTGGACATATGTGGCCTAAGCAAACTCTGGAAAAAAATACCTGTTTATGTTGATTAATGAGTGGCATTTCCATGTCCTGGCTAGGAGATGCCATCAGCTGGCGGCGCTGTGGTGTAGCAGCAGATGCCTTCTGCTTGTTTCTGCACATACAGACCAGGAAGAAAAGGCAGGCGATAACCAGAGGGATGGCTATGCTGGGAACCAGGATGTAGAGGATTCCCATTTTACTGTTGTCACGTGGACCTGTCAAGCACAGAAATGTTCATTATTTACAATAAGTATTTTTAATGCACTCGATAGTAAAGCAAAAAAACCCCCAAAACTGGTATGATTATTAATACCATATTTAAACAAAAAGTAACCTCCTACAGCTTGAAAACAGAAGTCACATTACTGTCTCCCCCTTCTTCATAGTCTTCCATTAAATATCTCAAAGGGGCTTGAATGAACACAGCAACTAGCAGTATGAAGATAAACTAGGTGCCCCACGTTTAATGTGTTGACTGTATCAGTATGTGGTTTATTTCACTTTATTTTTGAGCCTTCTGGTTGTAGGAACTGCAGGACATACACCTGAGTATCATTGCATTATCTTGTTCAGGGGATAAAAAACAAGTGAGTGGTCTTCATCACAGTATATAAAGCAGTGAATTCAATGTAATAAACCGCAGCAGAGCATTGCAGTCTGGCCTTCTCACCCAACTTCAGCCATTTCATCAGCATTTTGCCCACTTTTTCCTCCACTGGTACTACTTCTGCCCATAATAAAGTAAGTCTCATTTCTCACTGGCAGAGATATTATTTGTTCTGTACTTCGTGCTTTTATGTTACAGTGAGACAGACGTGAAAAAGCCATCAATACACTTAATAAGACTGCTCTGGAACCTTCCTAAAATGCTGTTTTCTTAATACTTAGAGACTCTAGGAAAGCATAGTGATGTCCAAAATGTTCATTGGAACTGCCCAGGATGTTTTCTGCAGTCCGTGGTTTTGCTATTTGTGGCTACTGCTTTCACCACAACCACATCCCAGTGTTATCTTTACACCATGTTACATGCAATGTAGAAATTTATTATAAATGTCAAATCACGTTACTGCAAAAAAGTGAAGTAACTAAGAAATTCTATATCAATTTTGAGCGCTGTTAAATATCCAGGCAATCTATAACAAAACGGCTTTTATGACTTCTATGACACATCTGTTGCTGCAAGAAACATGCATTTCTTCCTAATTAAGCACAGTATTAAGTTGCTTTGTCATGCCCAAAGACTGTTATCACTGTAACAGCTCCGGAGTGAAGGCTGTACCAACACAGGGAAGTGAGTGGGACAGTATTAAGTTGTGAGAGCCGTGCTTTGGATTTTTGCTATCAGTTGTGCAGTACTGAGCCACTGGCAGATAGTGCAGGACTTTTCTGATAATATCATTTGTTTTATGACATCTCTGCTTCTGCACTTCACACGGTTTTCTTCCAGCCAAGCATGGTGCTATATCTCCCTCTACAGGATCTGAAAATCCTTGCTGCATGCAAGGCACCATATAGAGCAAAAGCAATATACCACTGAGTAGTGTGAGCAAACCAAACACATACAGGTGGTAAGTATGTCAAGTCTGGCATTTGACAAGTTAGAATACAAATGCAGAAGTATCATTAATCATTATCTCAGCTTAAGCATCCAATCTGTAATAAAGAAGTGTCACAATATCTCAGTTACAAGCTCTGATCTCCAGAAAATACTAAATGCCTACAACACAAAACAAGGGCGCTGCATTACAGCAAGTGAACCGTTTGAAAGCATATCCCTCTTAAGTGAACTCTACTTGTAAAAATAGGGGACATTCAAAATTGCACAGCATTCAGGACCGTAGTAGGGGAAAAAAGAAAGAGAATACATACTACAAGAAGGTATGTCACACAGTTCCATGCGTACGTTTTTATTCTTTGTAAAACACCAAGGCCCATCCATCTGACCTCCAGGATTTCGGCAATACGCATGCCCTCCACCTAGCTCTGGGAACTGTGTGCTTGTCAGATCGTGGCTGTGGGGACTCTGGGAATCCCAGAGTTGGCAAGTGTGGCCAGACTTGGTAACGCTGACCATCCCTCTGTAGTCTGCTCCAGAACCGTTGTAGCACTGATGATCTGCAACATAGGGTTTGACAGAACATTGCAAATAACAAAACAATCAAGGGCAAACAAGACCAAAAGGGTAGAAGTGCATAGACCATGTATGCAAAAAGTGCCTGAATTTAGGTACTTCAGGATTTAAATGAAAGCTGTGAGGTTTGAAATATCAGTTCTGTGAGTATCTGTACTCTTACACCCAGTTATTTCTGGATTCTGCCCTGGAGTATCTCATCTCAGTTACCAATATTTGGTAACTCTGAATGCAAGATTATACTAAGGAGCAAGTATGGACCTTTAGATACCGGACAAGATAAGTTAAACTAAATTAGAGATATGAGTTTCATTTCAGCAAATGTCTTCAGGTGCCAACAGTGTAAACTTTTATTTCTAATAATCTTTCTGTCTTCCTCACACTGCCCACTTCCTAGAGAAATTAGTGCTGTATTTTCTAATGCCTCATGCCAATTTTCTCTTCTTTTCTTCTTTAGAATGAAGGGATTCAGGCTTTTCATCTCTTTAGATATATCACTTCCATACATGGTAAACGCCTATCTTTATTCTTTCTCTGTTTTGCTGCTATCCTTTCTTCATTATTTTGAGTGCTTGTCTCCCATATGTATCACCTGAACCAAGTCATACATTTTTCTGTATGTTTGCAACATTACCTTCTCCATTTTCCTGCATCCCCCACCCCAGTCCTCAGGAATCTTGCTCTCTCAAAGCCCTTCCTCCAAACCCCCAGGTACTCAAGCCGCAGCTGTTCCACCAGAGCGAGCATCTCTGGCTCTGAGGATCACAGATGACTTTTGCCAGACTTTTTGTTGGATTTATTCTCATTCCTTTTGCCCCTGGCTGATTTGTCTCTGTCATCGTTTTCTCAGTTATTTCTCCTTCTCGGTTGCACTAGATTATTGCCTTAATAGCACACAGCTAGTCTTCCATGCCCACGTGCCCCCCATTATGCCATGACCCCTGCTCCTAACTGTGGGTTCAGACAATGAATATTCAGAATAATCTTATCACACTTTGAAATTTAAACATCTTTAGTCTCTTCAAGCTTTCTTGTAAAAAAGAAATTTAATCACCACCCCATTGTAGGGGGTGGTGATTAATTGCTAGGAAACAGTGTAGGCAGAAAAATTGTCAGCACATAATTACTGACAACGAAACAGCCCTTCTACTCCTGGATGAAAATAAAAATTCACAGAAGCAAGATCAGTGTTTTCACCCATTCTGTATGGGTGAAGAAAGACAATCACATTCCATGCTCGATTTACAGGAATGGAGTTCCATATAGAAAGAACAAACATTAAATGTTTAATTTCTTAACAGATTTTTCCAGCGAAGCTTCCACAGGCTATTTGATGTTTATTGATAGGTAAACAGAACTCACAAATAGCTGTATGGGGTGACTCATCCAGAAAGGCAATGACTGAGCCAGAGGTGGGGCCAGGCATGTGGGAAGGGAAGCCTGCAACGCCTTGCTGCCCCTTGCAAATTTGAGTCAAATTGGTTGTGTGTATAGAGTTTTATAGCCCAGAGTGGTTGATATAACCTTTTCAGTACTAAGCAGCATCCTTTAAACTTCCTTGCCATCCTAACTGAACCTTACAACAGTGCAAGATTATGGTCAGTATTAACATGATAAAAAGTAGTAGCATCCACTATAGCAGTACTTTCTTTACAAAAAAAAGAATGACTGATAAAATATTGTCTCTCAGACCCAACCTGAGGAAGCAACAATCCCTACTTTTTCCCAGTCATGAAACACCCAGACTTACATCGGCTGAGTCTCTCCACAGGGATCCCAATCCTTATGCAGTTGGCAGCTTCCAAGGTGTCAGGTCGTGGGAGATCCTCACATTTAGGTAACTGTAGTTGCATCAAGATGAGGGGGTTTGACCTGGCAATGTTGTACTCCTGCCTACAGAGATCATTCTCCAGAACTTCACATTCATCCCGGCACAGCTCCCGCGGCTTAGGGGTCCGAGAGCGCTCGTCACACAGGGGAAACACAAAGTGGCAGAAGGATGGTATAGCGAACTGTGAGCATTGATCAGACAAATGCGTGGAAGTGCCAATCATGGTAAATGCAGCTGGAAAGGAATAAAAGTATTGCTAGTATTAAGTATTAACTCACAAAAAGCATGAGAAACAACATAATTTTCATGTCATGTGCCTTTTATAACTTTTGTCTTTTCCTGAGGGCCTGAAAGCCTACTGAGCAGCGGGGAAATGAAGTCTTTTCTGCTGTAAAGGAGAACTGACAAATGCAGAAAGCAAACCCAGCATCCCAGTGTCCCTCTGACATCTGCACAGAGCTTGTAGGACCTCAGTTCTTAGGAAGTTACCCAAGTGACTAACATTGAGCAAGCTGCTGGCGCATGTCTGATTTCAACTTGAAAGGATAAAGAGCGAAGACAAGATACATCTGCCAGGACGCTGACATGTATTTCCAAAGTTCCTAATCAGGTAAAATCTGAAGGAGGATCACCTAAGTTCTTCCTCCTGTAGACATTTTGATCAATAAACAAGGCAAGTGTTTTTCAAGTCTTGACAGGCAAAAGAAGTGTGCCATTGGTATTTGAGGAGATATTGCTATTAATAGACATGAGAATCCTAACAGGCAGCAGTTTTGGGAAAAAAGACTGCAATCAATCTCATCATACTGATCACATCAAGATGAAAGTCATAATGGATTAGGAACATAATCCTCCCCTTCAGCTCTCAGCTTCTACACACTAACATTTAGCTGAGAGTTTTTTTGCATATTGCAAAGACAAGACAAATATACATGTGCAGCATGTATCTGGGGATGAATCAACTTTTAAATGTAGAAATGTTCATTCCCACACTGGAAAGCATCATTTGTGAATGAGGCTTGCTAGATGTCACGTTCCACCAACACACACAGTTAAAAGAGAGGAAATGAGCAGTTCAAGTTATTCAGCAGTCTATTTACAAGTTACAAATCAGTTCTTTCGCTCTTGTCCAGCTCTCTCCTTTCAACCATCTACTTCCTGCAGCCACCTGCTATCAGAGAATCTCCTTTATCTTCCTAAACATGACACATGCAGCAAGCAGCACCAACTCCAGCCTTTTGCACTGTTTACACTTTTACACTTCTGCTTATTTTAACAGAGGAATATTAACACAGGAATATAACCGTTTATCAGTCATGTAGGGAACACTGAATGCATGCATGATATCAGGCCTCAAATAACAGCTGTAACATGTGCTTGTCCCAAAGACTAACAGTGCAAAAGTAAACCTGGAGGAGCGAAGCAGTCACTGTTGGCTATTTGAAACACCACTCTAATTTTTGTGAAGGCATTACAGAGTCTAGATCGGCATAAGTGAAAAGTGCACAATTCACAATCATGTCCTTATTTTGATGAGACGTGCAAAAGCCGTAAGGACTGTGTGGTGCCATCTAAGGGGTTTATTATTTTAGTTATTAAGCAGATATTAAACAGCACAACAAAGACATTGCTAGCCACACATATGCAGAGGTCAGGGGTCAGGTCTGTGCACTGACCAGTCTTTCAAGTCATGGCTTAAGTTTTTCTCCAGAAATGTCCTTCTTTCTTTTTTTTTTTTTTTTTTTTTTAATAGAAGGCTGCATTTCTCACCTAACCACATGGCCAGGACCAAACAGCACCAGGGGCCATAGAGAAAAAATGAATGTCATCAGCATGACAGGGAAATGAAAATCCAGAGTGAAAGTTCCCCATAGATATCGCCTGTAACCTTGTTAAATGATCTCGGTGTCGAGCGGTAGGTGTCACCGTTTCCCATGCACAGCCTCCCCTGAACACCCTACAGCTCTGGGCACAAGGCCTTCCACCAAAAAATGCACATATGAAGTATGGGCAAAAGTATGAGCAAAATCTCAGCTACAGTTACATAGCAGATATATATTTTTTTAATCTAAAAAGTTACCGCAATTTCAAAAATACCCTGTCCTTTGGACAGAGAACACCCAGTCTTGCAATACTTACTTTACGTACAAGAAGACTCGTAAGAACCAAGCATGCTGTGAAATCCTCAGGGTTATTTTGCATAAGGCATTTGGTATGTCCTTCAGATGTATATCATTTGAAAATGCCGTATTAGTAACAGATTATTATTACTGCCTAGCTAGGCCCTGGGCAGCTCTACTTGGTGGTTCACAGAGTTTTCCTCAAAAAGAACAGTTTCATCAGAAATTCTCCTCAACTCCAGGACAGAGAGCCCCAGCCCCAGCCTCAAAAATTTAACTGATAATCAGTGGTATTAGGGATCCAGCAGCCAGGCCGTGAATGTCCATGTTGTATATTCCAGAAACAAGTGTAATTTTATCAATAAACATTTTCTGGAATATATCACAGTTTTTTGGTTGTATTTTTGAAAAGGACCTTATGAACCTGATTCATGGAGTTACATATTTAATCATTTCAGATAGCTGAACATTTCCATATTGCTGAAGAACATTCAAACAGGATAGAGATTATGTTGTAGAAAAAAATGGTATCAATAGTATGTTTTAATTAATGACATAATGGTAAAAGAGGCTGGAATTACAACAGAGTACAAGAGAAAAGAGGGAGGGGAATGAGTCATAATAGCACAAGGAAAGGTCAGCACCTGGGTTTTACCAGTCCCAGAATCTGATCACCATCTCAAGAACAGGAAAAAAATGACCTGGATTTCTGGCTTAACAATGTGCCTCTAAGGTAATATATTTAAGGAGCTGACAAGTGAAGTCAGACTCTTTTTGCCAACTAGTTATATTAAAATCGCAGATTCAATTAGTTAGCCATATCTGGCCAGACACAAATAAGCTCCTGCTGAACTGAGTTAATTGGTCATGTATTATGATAAACAGTTTGCTCTATTTCATGGATTCGTTTGCTTGCTCTACTGGTGTACATCAGAGTCACAGCTGCCAATGTCAGCTAACGAAGGTGCAGTGAAGAAAACCTGTGTTGATGTACAGCATCAGCAGGGGCAGAGCACAGGAAGATTGACTCTTGGTTTACATTATATTTTTTTCCAATGTGAAATCCAGACTCTGCTGGGATTATGCAATAGAGGAGAAACCCCAAGGGAAAAGCCACTAAGCATTTTTCAAGAAATTAAAAAACCAGTAATTTTTTATTGCATCACAAATTGATTTTTTTTCTAAATCTTCTATTTGAATCCATCATGCAAAAAGCTCCAGTATAAATTACAAGCTCTTAAAAAGTCAGTGTTCTGACACTTTACTTAAGGACATGGAAAAAGCTTCTACACGTGACAGCAGATACTCATCTTCCTTGCTCCAAATTTTGCTGACTGCACAAGTGGGAAACTGGCTCACATCCTCTAAACCTTAATAGAAGGGTGTCTTAGTCATTGACCAATAGAACTGAAAAAGATGATAGCATTATTTATACCTGAATTGGATACTTTCACAAAGGCTTTTTGCCCTGCTACAGAGATGTATAAGCTTACCAGTAATTCGGTTTTCAATTTCCCCTTGCATCTGGAGGGAGTCCACATAAATGGTCCTGTTTCCAATAATTCGTGCACACGCAATTCCCCTGTATGGCTGACAGAACCCATCTTCATGGTAATCTTCTCTGCAAAAGACAGGTTAAGATTTTATACGCAGAAGTCTAGCTGTCCCAATGCTTTTTTACAAAATACATTCTTACAAAAGGAGAGAACCCCGAAAGACTGTAGATCTGAAATTGTTCCATTCCCCAGGTGCAGCTTTCTTCTCCAATTTTCTCTATGCTACCTTAGAAGTATAAATAAGGCACCCTGTAAATAGCTCATTCGAAAAAGAAGTAAACAAAAACCCAAGATTAATTTAAAAATCATATGCTAATAGCAATGGGATTTGACAGACAAATCTATTAAAAACCCGTTAGACTGAGACAGCAACATAGATCTTGTTACATGTCCCCATGCATTTTTGGCATCTAGCTGCACCCAACACAATTAGGCAAACAGTTGGTTCTCTTCTCCCACCTCTCTCCCCTTTCTTCATTTCCTGTAGTGAACAGCAGAGGAGGCCATGACAAGGTTTAATTACAACATGGTATAATTTTGAACTCTGAATTAGGTAAGCAGAATAAAAGCTAACCAAGGTTTTAACCTCTTTCCTTCTTCTCTCCAGTCAGAGTCAATGCCAAATTCCTCTTCCAACATGTATTTTAATACATTTTTCAATTCAATGAGGTTTGGGACCCTTACATCAACATAAATATTTTGGCATAAAAGGCCTAAAGGCTCAGTGATTCAACACATCATGCCTGAAGCCCCAGTATCTAATACAGGGGGAGTACAGGGGGAGTACAGAGAGGATCAGCAGGTCATAGCTGTCTGAGCACTGAAAAGGGGCTTCAGAATGAGAGCGCTCTCAGACTCAATATCCAGTGTGACATGTGTTTCCTCTAGCACAGCACAGCCTCTGAGCTAGGATTCACTAGCCTGATGCATTCACATCATGTCTTTCACTGCATGATGGACCAAAAAAAAGCATAAAACATCATCTAGAAAACCATGACTCTAGAGTAAGCCTAGGACACCCCAAAACTTAATCAGCTTTTTTAACTAAACAGTCAGTTCAAAAGTCTGACGTACCTCTCCCATACCAGTGGTTTTTGAAGTATTACTTCAATACTCTTCTGCACCTTGTACTTTATTATTTTTGGATATCAATACCTGTTTTGGTCACCCATGTTTCCACTTCTCTTAGCTTCACCCTTCCTTCGCATGCCGCATGAGCAGGACAAAATTGTCAGTGAATATGTGTAAAACCACATAACTTCAGCTGGGCCAAATCAGCATGAAAACCTGCTGCCTGACAACAGCTACCCATGATGAGCACATCACCCAACACCTACACAGTGCCAAGGGCAGCCCGTTATTTCTGATATCTTGTTCTGTCTTAGGAACCTGTTTTCCTCTGCTGTGTCTCCCTGATAAAGCTCATCTCTTCAGGGAAATGTTGCCACTGTTTCTTATAGTATAAAGTCTGGCAGTGGAAGGTTGGACAGGACTGTCCATACAGTGCAACCAAAAGCTGGAACCATTGACCAATACTCAAGCAGCATCTCTCCCTTTCCTCCCAGAAAGACGATGACTTAACAGGATCTGATCCATCACACAGCTGCTAGATAAACTATGGTGATATGAAGTGTCTCATGTAGTTGTTGTCCAGATCTGGCCTTTATTTCCCACCACAGTATGATTGTTAAATACTCATAAAGCAACATTTTGTCTACAAACTCTGAAACACGTCCTGCTTCCACAAAGGTATGTAAGTTTTTGATTATAGTGGATGAAGTAAAGGAGGAGTCTTTCAGGATCAATTAATTTCTGCAGTGAAATTTTTTAACTCTCATAACAAAACCTTTAATTTTGCAACAATTGCATCATGCCTGAAGGGCTAAAAAATATCAAAGCTTTTTGTCTGTGCCTGTTTTATGATCCTTGACCACCTCACTAGGAAGTCAGCAATTCCCATAAGGAGCAGAATGAATATGAAACCCCTATTTGACCTCTTTCTCAAAAGTAAATTCATACCCCTACCCTGCAGAACAAAGTCTGCAATGTATCTAAACCAAAACTGTACCTCACACTTCAACTGTCAGTGCAGGGCTATTTTGCCAGCACAAAAAAAAAAAAATCCTCTCTAAATAGCAGCGCTCCAAACAGCATGGGTTTGGTGACAAAAGCAGTGTGATCTCTTACTTAGCTCAGTTTATTTATTTATGTCAAGAGCCTCTAAATACAGTTTAGATTATATATACACACATAGGCTTCCCTCCCCATGTTATAGTCAACTGCTGATTAAACTAAACTGGATACAACCATTACCATGGATGCAAGCAAAATTAAACAGTAACCTGATGTCAGATACTCTGACAGAAGCTGGGCTGTTATTCTACATGCATCTTTGTCAGGTCAGGCAAATCAGTGAATACAGTTTGACTAGTACTAGTGATCAAGTGGACAAAATTACATTAGACTTCTTAGGAAAATAGTTGATTTCAACAAAGCTGCAGAAGTAGCAGCTTTTAGAGTCTCCTTACAGATTACTGCTTCTCTTGGCTGTATGTACACTCAGCACATGATAAAACATCCGCAGCAAAAAGCAAGCTGGTGGGAACCTGGTAAAACAGCCCAGGAGCGGCGTCATGCTCAGTTCAAACAGGAGTCTTTGGAACCACGTGGGGCTTTGATTCATGCTTCAAACCATATGCCAACAATTCAGTTGCTGATCAGAGCAAGAGTTAAAAGCTGCTGAAAATAGGCAGAAATACCGACTCTTCAATTTCTTCTTGCTTGAGCTGTAAAGTCTGCTATGATCAAAAACCCTGGTAAAAGCAGAAGTCTGGCTCCACAAGAGTAATCCAGAAGAGTTCAATTTGTTCCACTTGCAGAAATCTTACAAGCTAATCAGCATAGGGTACTTTTCTAACTTTCTTCTTTATTGTTTCTTTCTCAATGTTTCAAGATGGCATTACCTTTTCTCACTAGTGATTTTCTTCCATTTTTACATAACTTATTTTTTTACAAAACAGAGTTGGGAATGTTCTAAGTGTTGACCTTCTGTTTCCACCTTTGCTTGAGGGCAGTCTCCAAGACAGTGCACCTGGAACGTGAATTTTCTCAGCACTCAATTACAGTGCAGATAACATATATTCTCCTACTGACAGAACTCTCCTCCCAACTACTCGTGAGATGTTTGACCAGAGATTGGATTTAAAAGTAAAATCATAAAGAATCTGACTAAATAGACCCTCTATTCCTAAAACCGCAACTTCCATTTTTTAGGATAAATGCTATTAGTTTTCCAGGCCCATAAGGTGATCTTCTGCCAGAATAATACAGTTAAGAACTAGCCTTTCTAATACAAAGCTAAAGCAGGAGAGCCTTTTATTTTGGGCACACGCAAATAAAACCAAAACACTGACACTTCTTTTATATTCAACATGGGGTGTTTCTAAGATTGACCAGACTTACCAGGTCTGGAAACATCTTGAAGAACCAAGCACTGATAAGACATTTACAAGTTCCTTATCGCATATGCACTGCACCACCTGATTAAACACAAACCTTCAGGTTTGTGGGCAGAAGTCTCTATGAAATGGAGAATTAACCAAACAAGCAATGTAGAAGAAAGATGCAGGTTCAGTGGTACGGTGCCAGATGAATCTCCTCCCACTGACAGAAACCATAACTTCCATGTACATCTGGGCCCATAATAAAGGAAGCACTGGAAGAATCGGGTGCCGCTGAATCACAATAAAACCCAGAAGGCATGAATAGGAATATCTCTAGATGGAGGTCATGCAAGACTTCCATAAGGTAGATATCTCCTCTAGAAGCATATGGAGCGATTTCTAGGTGTACTGCATGTGCTGCAAAAACATACTGAACATCGCCACCCCCACCCTCGCATTAAGCATTACTTTAATTTCACATGTGACACAAAGAGCACTGAACGAAAGCCTACAAAAGAAAATACATAGGAAACAAAGAGGCTTTTCTTAATGGAAAATCTGAAATGCTGAAAGAGTACATCTGGGCACAATACACTATATGATATCCATGTAACACAATCTATTGTATGCAACTGTCACAGCTGAACAGTCCAGAGGGCATAGGAAACAAAAAAGTTCCAGTAAATAAAAGGCAACCGTGGAAACTCTGTTCAGTACTAAAATCACCTTGTGAAGTACATAAGTCTGCTGAGAGCTTTCAGTATGTATTTGGTGCCCCTGAAAACACAGTGAGTGCAGACCTAGTGGTTTCCCTGAAAAATAGAGAAAACACATGAAGGCATAACAATCTTCAGCAGGGGTTCATGAAGGGAATTCTGAAAGCACAGTTCAGTGGTACTAAATATGTATTTGCTAGTAAGATATCTTTTTTCTGATTACATCCCACAAGCTTAACTTACAAAGTAAATAGAAACTTGTAAGTTAAATCTATTTTCCTGAAAATAGAAGAGTTACAACACTGTGCATCAGCCATAAACTCAGAAATCCTCCAGAAAGCTCAGAAAGAAAACTTTTTTGATTGAGTACGTTAAAAAAACCAACTAATTTAATAATAACCTACCAACTTACCCTTGTAATAAAATAAACAAAAATGTTATTTAAAATTATAATTTGAGCACACTTTATTCTAATACAGTCAAATAATAAATTTAGAAGTTATTTGGAGGGATACATCCTCAGCTTACACTTCACCAAAGTAAACAATTCTAAGACAATTCATAGAACATAACAGGATATTCCAGGTTAGTTTTTAAAAAGATAGTAGAAACTGTGTGACAGCAGTTTCCCACAAGCAACCTAAGAGCAGTTAAAATTTCCTATAAATTTTACAAATTTCCACAACAAACAACAAACTTGAAGTTTTGACCCTCTTTCATATTGTCCATGGATCAAACAGCTTTTAATTAAAAATTGTTAAATACTAAGAGAGGATACTAATACTTCCCCTCATATTCAGTTACAAGTAGAGTGACAAACCAAGGAAAAATGCACAGAAAACACAGTTAGGCAGCGACAGACGATGGAAAGGACAAATGATTTATATCATCCTACTTGCTATGTGCAGACAAATGCAACATTTGGTATACAGTCACCCATCTTGTGGGAAAGTCTCAGAGGTTTTGATAGCTACAGCTTGAAAACTGATGGCAGAAGCCATGTAAAGCAGATAACTGTAATCGACAGTAAGATCAGGGAGAAAAGGACAGGCATCATATTTCAGATTATGAGTTTACTCAGCCTCATGTGTGGCTACTTCATAAACATAAAGCACACAAGTTAAATGACCTGCAATACAAAGAATTAAAGGAATAAAGGGTTATGTTTAATCAAAGAGAAGCAAATCACTCTGATTTGTGGGAAGGGCATTATAAAGGCCTGCAGTCGAAAATCAGGGATTTCTGTTTTAATATATGTATATATTTATGGTTTGTTTATACTGCATCTCAAAATTAGGAGCTCTTATAATCTGGCACTACAGCCCTTGTAATTTGTTACCCATACTTTTGACATGTATCATATCAGAGTGCCGGGGGATGAACTCAACTCACAAGGGGATCACTTTTCGATGGCTAAGATGAGTTCATGTCTCCAAATATTCACTCCCTCCCACTGAAATAGGCCACAGAGAAAATCTGAGAGAAAAGAAACATACTACCCTTGTCATATACTGTATCACATCTATAAAATTTACCTCCTGACAAAAATGTAATGAATTTGTATTAATGTTACTATAGAAAAATATATGGTACTTTCCAGTCAGGTTTGTATATTTTCCTTTCAGGGAAAATATCAAATAAAGCATTCAATTTCTTGGTTCAGCATTAATTAAAATTTGTAAAGAGTGTTGTCTTCTAAAGTAATAGTTACAATAGGCTATAAAATTGCTTCTTCTCATAGGCCTCCTGTTGTGCCCAAGAGATCAATGGAAGTTTTACTACTGACATTCAAGGCAACAGGACTGGGTTATAAATGTTTGGTGGAGCAAAAGAATAGGATTTTTCAAAACCACTATTGCCTGAACTATTACTGTTCATCCATTGAGAAGGGTTGGGCTAATGCCAAGTGCTCCTGACATCGCCCATAACTTCTGCCTATACAGGGCATTCAGAATCATGTACAAATAGGTTGGAGATTTTAGTGAAGTTTGCGAAACCCAGGTGTACAGGAAAACCTCAAAAAAACCCAACCCACAAACCACAAAACAACAAAAAACCCACATGTGCACATCTGTGTCCTGCCTGTTGAAGCCAAGAAGAAGAAGGATGGCTGGCAGGGACAACTTACATCAGTGAAGCTGCCTGAATGGAGGCACCCTGTGCCCACATCAGGGGAGAAGGGTGCAGACTTCCTGCCCTACCTGTTTCCATGCTCCAAACAAACAGTTTCACTCTCTGACCAAAGGTTTATCTGCAAATAATGCACCTTTCTGGCACACAAAATCATTTGTTTGCATGTCTTCACCCAAATCTAAAGATCAGCACTCCTGGAATATCAGAAGTTACCCATTGAAGTAGTTAACACCTCAAAGAGAGACCTCAATAAAATGTAAGATGGATGTAAAAACTTTCCCTATACACTAAAGGAATGTAATAAATAGTATCAGAAAAGAAGGAGAGTCTAGTGTTAAGAAGTCAAAAACTAACAGGCAGGGGAATTTGTATGAATAGTCATAGCTCAGTTGAAGTCAATGGACCTACGACAATTTACACTCATCAGGGATATGGCCCATTAATTTTGCTACCAGATGCTCATTGAGTGTAACAACAGACCCCAGAAGCAAGACTCCCTTATGTCTAGCTTACAACTCAGATAAATATTAACAAATAGCATTTATTTTTATGCTTTTTATCTGAAAAGTAGATAACAAGGGAATCCCTCAAAAAATATACTTGAAGTCACACTCACTGAACAGAGCAATTGTGCTGCATTTGACTTGAATGTTTATCTGATAGTTCCTAAAAAAGTATATTGTGAACTGAAACTCAAGATACAATGTCTAAGATCAGCAAAAAATAACAGTTGACCTTTATTCTACTGATTCTACTAAATGATAAATTTGTTAATCATAGGATTTGAGATACCATTTTAAGCCAGGTAATTGATAAAGCAATTCATTGAAATGTTACTAGTAAATACCCAGCTGCAAATCGACTTAGTGTTTGTGAAAAACTGGAGAAAAGTAAGTTGTTTGTCAAACCACAACTTGTAAACAACAACCTTATTTTTAGCCTGTTGCAATTATTTCCACAATGGATTATAAAATCAGTATTTTATACTGATTTTATACAAAACTTGGGATTCAAAGTCTGTCTTTAAAACATAGTCCAAATGTTTTAAACATATATTCCGATGTTACCATGAAAGGAGGATGCTGTTAATGCAAGGTATTTAAAAAGCATTTAAACGTAAGTCAGAGGGATGATATCAATAGTGTTTAAGCATATAATTGAATCATAAACCACTTCTTCACACTAGGCATTGCCTTAAGTGGGTGTCAGCTCTCCTAGCTGAGCTGTGTCCTTACTAAAAGATACCACATTCAATTATTTAAGTGGATGAAATCAACAGAAAATGGTATCGCCTTCCTTTCTTTCACAGAATCATCCCCCATCACTCATATAAAAAGAAAAACACACACCCCTCACTAGCAAAGATGGAGGAAAGAACCAAACTTATAAAGCTGTGGCAGGACACTCATTAGATAACGCTACATGCTGCTGTGGTTTCATGGTATCACAGGCATTCACACATTTGTTATTGCTTTACATATTTGGAAAAGGTTTCAGTGTACCAAAACCTGTTGCTGTTCCCAAGTACAGTAATCACATACAGAAATACAGACAGGGGTGGCAGGATGGCTCTTACTACAGTAACCTGGGTAAAACAGTCAAAGAAGCAAAGCTGAACACGGACATCTACTTCCTGAATTTCTGCAAGGAACAGAGGATTGTACCTGGAAGTATAACCAGCCATAATCCTCTGATTACCACATGTAACTTCAAACAGATGATCTAATATTACTTCTACCTAAAATCTCTCTCTTTCAGTTTACTCAAATGACATTTTTGTAAATTCTCCCTCTGCTTTCATAAGTGCCAGGCAGGGCTTCAGCATGAGGCTGCCAGTGCCTTGGAGTCAGTGGAAGGCTCCACCTGGGCTGCTGTGCTATGCTGAAGGAGAGATGTGACTGAAAGGACAGAGCTAAGAGGCCATGTCAGCTGCCCAGAGGGATGGGAAAGCCATGGGGGGAGAAAGAAGGACCAAGGGCAGCTTTGATGGCTGTAATGCCATAGGAGGGAGGGAGGGAGGGGTATCGGGGCTCACCAAGGGGGCTGCTCCATGGATATGGGTCCCTTCTCATGCCTGGGACTGGGTGAGAGAAGGGCAGTCCACCTCCCACCAGTCTGCTCTGACCTTTCCTAGTGCAAACTTCACTCCAGTCTGTAAGAGCCACCAGGAATAAGCATGATGTAATAAATTCTTAAAAAAAAAAAAAAATCCTTAAAGTTTTCAGGTAGATATTAATGCATTGTGATTCACCTACAATGGCAGATTTTATGCATAAATAGAAATTTTATATTATAGTTTAGTTCACTGAAATCCATTGATGGAATTTTGCACGTATGTCAGGAAGACAGGTAGGAGGTAGAAAGTCTTGAAAGAAAAGAAGACTAAGAAAGCATAGTCAAAAATAGCCAGTTATATAAATCCAAAGAGAAGGGGGCTTTGAAGAAAGACAAAGGAATAATTTAAAACAAAACCCAAAATCCTATGGAAGTGTGTCAAGCTTTCCATTCTGGGTTTTTTCCTGAATGACAAGAAATACAAGTTTTCTGCAAGGTGCTTCCTAGCTTTTTAGTAGAATGCTAAATAGTTAAGACATTTTCGTAAAAAAATGGTTAAAGACCATTATTAACTAAAAATTGTTTGCGAATTATAAGTGTTTTAACTGACCATGCCATTAAAAATGTGATCATTTATGAGAGTATCTGAACAAATGAAAATAACTGTACTAGTATAATTCTTTTTACTTCCTTTTTTTTTTTAACATATCAAAGTTGGCTTTTCTATTTCAGCTAACACAGAGATTATAAACCTGATAGCAGAGAGCTTTGTAAAGCAGCCAGAAATTATCATAGCATCAGCTATAAATTGGTTACATAATTATACGTACATGCAAGTGTTCATATTCAAAGTCTTTCACGGAACATTTTCATTAAAACTACAGAAACATCAACTATTTATAACCATATAATACTGAAGTGTTAGTTTCACAGTAATTTTTCCAGTCTTAAGGAAAAATTAGCATATTCCTTTTATCAGAAAACCCCAGCATCAACTAAATTACTTCTTTAAAAACATCTAAGCAACAATATGAAATACTTTTTTAACTTTTCTGTTACTTTTTATGGATACAATATGAAGTATTTATTCTAGGCAATGTTGCAGAAAATTACAGTTTGTGAATACTTCCCAATGTTACAGGCTGTTTTCATAGCTGCTCTTAACTTACTTGAGCTGAAATTTTCAGTTCAAAGCTTTTTTTTTTTTTGGTACTTCAAAATAAATGGTTCAGGTATTTCAAAAAATGAGGCCAGAGAAAATTACCATTTTTCTTTTTAGAAAAAAAAAATTAGAACCCAAAACAAAACCACTACCAAGAAAAGGTGCAGCCATTTGGTTGTGATGCTATCATGTTCTCTTGCTATTGAGCAGACACCTGAGACTTGCTGGAACATAGCTTTTGCTGTTCCCACGAAACACTACCCAAATTTGTCCAGCCTTTACGTCATTTCCATCTTCATGTGCTCAACCCAGCCTATGAGAATGTAGCTGATACATTCTCCAAATACACCATCTACAGCAAGCTTTGCAGATGTGTGTGACAAAATAAAACTGCTTGGCACCCTTGTCAGGGCTAGCACCTAAGGTTAATTGAGGCAATGGTATGAGGAGTTTGCTGAGGGCCCAGGAGGACAGGGGCTATGGAAGTGGAAGGAAGAGACAGGTCAGCGATACATAAAGGGGCTACCAGCAGGAGAGCACATGGTCCTCGAAATCTGGAGCAAAATCTAATATTTTTTGTGTCTCACCATTTCTTTCTGCCAATAGATGAGTAAGTATGTGTCTCCTATTCTGGGCTTGTGTGTACTGAAGACAGCAGTCTATTATTAGCGCTATCCGCTTGTCAGCTGGCTCCAGCAACTGAGGTCTGGGTGGTATGGTTAAGGAATCCAGAACTCATGAAATAATTCTGGTGTATCATCATAATTCCACATAACAGGATTGTTCACTTTTTCCAAATTAGGAAAATTAGCTTTTTTCTGCACAGGAAACCCTATGCCAGTTTCAATCAAAGCCTCTGGAGTTCTCAAGAATTAAAAATAAACAGACATTCTTCTACTTCTGCCACTGGAAGAGGGTAGAAATAGAACAACCTTTGGCTCTGCAGCTACCTTTTGCTAGGGCTGGGGGCACAGCACCCTGAATCACCCAAAACTGCTGGGACACCTGGGTATCCATCAAGCCCTTGTGTAATCCCAAATAATAACTTCCCCTTAATTTTCTTCCTTTAGACTTAAAACCCTTACCGAATGTTTATCAGACCTCATTTCCAAAGACTCTTCTTTTCTTCTTTTTTTTTAATGTATAACCAATTAATGGCTGAATGTAACTTTTTTCATTTAAATCTTCCCACAATATAATAGTGGATACTGCATTGTATCTCAGGCAAAGCAAAATAGCTCACATTCCAAAGTCACAGTTATAATTTATTTTCAGATGCCACACACATGATGCTATGCAAACATGATTAGCTTGAGAGGCTGTGAGTAGCAATTGTACCAGCACCACAGCTTCGTAAATTAATCTAACTGGGTTTAACATTAATAAACTCTTCATGAATCAAAACATGTAGAAAACTCAATTAGGAAATCAAATGCTTCTCCAAGTTTAACACTTCAGCATTTGGTTCTTAATGCTTGAAAATTGTGATCCTGTATATACTGATAAATCTGTCAGTCGGAATGACAGAGAATTTAAAAGTACAGTGATCACCCATCGCACATTCTTGCTGGAGTGCCTGAGTCTTGGAACTATTGATTTTGTAATACATTTTTGCTTTTCTCTCTTCTCCTCAATTTCATGCTGAAATAAAAAATATGCAGCTAAACTTCATTACCCACCGAGGTTGTCTTTTCCACGTTAGCTACCACAGTGTGAACATGCTACATTGCAGCTACCAACAAGAAATGGGGAATATCACCACAGCAGCTCAGTCAAAAAGCAGCTGCAGTTTTAGCTTTATTAACAGAGTGCACTCACAAGCATGGATACAGAGGTGCCAGGCCGGATGCTGGGGGTCTCCCTCCAAAACTGCATGGCAACATTCGTGCAACATCGTGCATGAGTTGCTGTGCGGCAGCGCAACAGAGAGGCCCGCCGGCTGCTGGGACAGCAGGATGCCCGTGCTGTTGGGGGACAGGAGGGCAGCCCTGTGCGTGTCCCTGGTCCTGCTGCCTCCCAAGGAGGGTCCCCCATCCCTGGCCCAGCCCCTTCCAGCAGACCTTCAAGATCCAACATGGATGAGCTCCCCAGCCCCTCATCCACTGCCGTTGGTGGGGGTCCCGGCAGACAACTCTCTGCTCCGGCTGCCATCCCCATGGAGCAAGAAGAGCCCCAGGAGGAGCCAGGGGAGGCTGTGCCCGGGCCCTCCACTTCCAGCCAGGGCACAGAATATTCCTCTCGGGACCCATGGCGACCCCCAAAGAGGAGGACTGGCAGCTCTGAGGACTCTCCAGACAAGAAGAGGCCAGCACCACATTGACGGCCCTGGAGAGTGTCTTGGAGGATGGCCAAACCAGGACTGGGCCATCAGCGGGGCCTGCACCAGCCCTCAAGGGCTCCCAGCCGCCCAACTCCCATTGTCCAAATAAATTAATGAAAACTCCAGAAAAAGTCTCAGTATTACTAACAGGCGGCGTTGCTATCCTCACCCTTTTTTGCTTTTTTGCTGGGAGGGGTGGGATGTTAACACTGAGGGGTCCTTCTACACGTGCCAGGTACTGTTTTGTTGTTCCCCCAGACAGCAAGTGCTGCCCAGCTCCAGGCCTGCATCTCTGCGGCTGGTCCCGGGGCAGATGTTTCCAGCCGGGGGCTCTCCAGGGCCACCCCGTAACCCATCGCTCATCACCCATGGCCTCTTTTCCTCCTTACTTCACCCTGTGCCCCCACATCCAGGGGCTCTGCTCTCCTACCAGCCTGCACTGCCTGGTGCAGCCTCGCTACAGCAATACCCAAATCCCTCCTCCTGTGTGGAGTCACGACTCGGTGCTGCTCTCTGCATCAGCCCAGGGTCATACCCTGCCAAGGCAGGAGCCCCAAGAAGTTCAACAAGGGGAAGAGCAAAGCCCTGCCCCTGGGGAGGGACAACTCCAGGCACCAGCACATGCGGCAGGCTGCCCGGCTGGAAAGCAGACATGGAAAGGAGACCATGCTGCTGCCCTTGAGCCCAGGCTTTCTTCCCACTCTTCCAGATCCAGCCTTGGTGCTGGCATTTCTTCTCCTCTGCTTTCCAACAGCATTCTCCTGCAGAAACTGGCTGCTCATGGCTTGGATGGGTGTGTGCTTCACTGGGTAAAAAACTGGCTGGATGGATGGCTGGGCCCAAAGAGTGGTGGTGAATGGAGTTAAATCCAGTTGGAGGCTGGTCACAGGTGGTGTTCCCCAGGGCTCCGTATTGGGGCCAGTTCTCTTTAATATCATCATCAACGATCTGGATGAGGGGACTGAGTGCAGCCTTAGTAAGTTTGCAGATGGCACCAAGTTGTGTGGGAGTGTTGATCTGTTTGAGGGTAGGAAGGCTCTACAGAGGGATCTGGACAGGCTGGATTGATGGGCTGAGGCCAACTGTATGACATTCAACAAGGCCAAGTGTTGAGTCCTGCACTTGGGTCACAACAACCCCATGCAGCGCTACAGGCTTGGGAAGGAGTGGCTGGAAAGCTGCCCAGCAGAAACACACAGGGGGTGTTGGTCAACAGCCACCTGAATATAAGCCAGCAGTGTGCCCAGGTGGCCAAGAAGGCCAACAGCATTCTGGCCTGTATCAGGAATAGTGTGGCCAGCAGGACTAGGGAAGCGATTGCTTGTACTCAGCACTGGTGAGGCCACACCTCAAATACTGTGTTCAGTTTTGGGCCCCTCACTACAAGACATTGACGTGCTGGAGTGTGTCCAGAGAAGGGCAACGAAGCTGGTGAAGGGTCTGGAGAACAAATCTTATGAGGAACGGCTGAGGTAACTGGTGTCGTTTATTCAGGAGAAAAGGAGGCTGAGTGGAGACCTTATCACTCTCTACAACTACCTGAAAAGAGATTGTAGAGAGGTGGGGGTTGTTCTCTTCTCCCAAGTAACAAGTGGTAGAACAAGAGGAAATGGTCTCAAGTTGCGCCAGGGGAGGTTTAGATTGCATATTAGGAAAAATTTCTTCACAGAAAGGGTTATCAAGCGTTGGAACAGGCTGCCCAGGGAAGTGGTTGAATCACCATCCCTGGAGGTATTATAAGATGGGTAGAAGTGGTGCTCGGGAACATGGTTTAGTGGTGGTTTTGGCAGTGTTAGGTTGATGGCTGGACTTGATGATCTTAAAGGTCCCTTCCAACCTAGACGATTCTATGATTCTGTTCTGTGAAAGGACCCATCTTTGGCAGACGCTCAGCAGATGGATGCCAATCAGCTGAGGACACTGGATTTGTCTAGTTTGGAGAGAAGAAGGCTGAGGGGTGACCTCATTGCTCTCTACAGCTTCCTGAGGAGGGGAAGAGGAGAGGGAGGTGCTCATCTCTTCTCCCTGGGATCCAGTGACAGAACTCATGGGAATATAGTTCAAAACTGCATCAGGGGAGGTTTACGCTAGACATTAGGAAGCAGTTCTTTACCAAGAGAGTGGTCAAAGACTGGAACGGGCTTCCCAGAAAGGTGGTCAATGCCCAAAGCCTGTCAGTGCCTTAAAAAGAGGCACTTAAAAAAGGACAATGCTCTTCATAACAGGCTTTAACTTTTGATCAGCCCTGAAGTGGTCAGGCAGTTGGACTAGGTGATCATTGTATGTCCCTGCCAACAGGAACTACTCTATTCTGATCTGTTGTGTTCCGTGTTCTGTTCTGTGCTATTCTGTTCTGTTCTGTTCCTTTACCTCTCTACTCATTGTTTTGCAACCTGGAACTACTTTATTGGCATTAGGCGGGTGAAAAAAATGAGTTTTTTCAGGTAATTTTGCAAAACTAATTCAGATGAAAGTATCAGGAATTCTATATGCAGGTCAGCCTGCTGACAGTGTCCCACTGAACTAAAGTGAATGATTTTCCAGCTTGAAGGAAAGCATGGTGAGGCAGGGGTAAACATGCTTTGTGGCCCACAAATGGAACCGGTAGAAAAACTTGGGAGGGTGGAATTATGCATATGTGTATGAACATATATATAAAAGCAAAGCTTCTGTGGTATCTCAGATATGGTCTGTGTCCCACCTAAAGTGATCCTTTGCCTCTTCTGTGTTATTATCAGATTGAAAAAAATGAGAAATGTGACACTTATGATTGACCCTTTTGAGGAGCGTAAGAGAGACTGCTGATGAGATGTGCTTCTTGCAACTTTCTTATAATATTATTACCTCAAATACTTCAGATTTTAGACTTAACAGAGCAGTACCAATTTGAAGGAGCAGATTTCCTTAGTACATTTTCTTTCTCCTTTTTTTTAAACAATGCCTTCTATCACTGTTAATGTTATTTATTTTTGAACGGAAATGTTCAAATTTTATCAGTTTGTACCATCTGTTTCATCTTTTCTCAAGTACAATAAATTAGTTGCATCTATAGTTTGTTTGCCTCTTTCAAACTGAAACAGAGAACAAAATAATACAAAAGTAGGGAAAAATTAACCATAAAGCCATAAAACTTGAAAGGATGATTTATGGTGTGGTGTTACAACTTTATCTCATTTTGTTAAATTACCTGCTTTTCATTAGAATAGTGTTCCTTTATCTTTGTGCCTAACTACAACATTCACCCTTTACTTGTATGCACTTAGAGGCTATTCAGCATCCTAAGGAACTCTAATTAAACCCAATGTGGCATCAAATGCTGACAGGAAGTCTCAGGGACATATAACTGTCCTTTTGTAGGACATACAATAAATACTTTGAAAGCTATTTAAGCTACTGAAGGAAGGAGAGAAGGGGAGGGAGAGAGGGAGGAAGTAAAATCAAAACAAACCAAAGATCGCTGGTTATATCAGGGATGTCCAACAGCTGCAGTAGCTACTTGCCAAAAGTCCAAGGGCCATTACTACTTTGAATATCAATTTACATATATCCTTAAACAGATTACCAAATGTCTTATTTCGCTTGCAACTTCTTTGGTAGTTTAATACAAATTGATTCTCTGAGCTGCCCAAACCTACGCACCTGCTGCTGATCTGGAATTTGCTGGAAAAGAGCATGTTAGGGCCACATATTTACAAAGTCAGAGTTGTATTTGGCTCTTCACCATATATCGCACATGTCAGAGTTGCACCTTACACCTAGCCAGCTATGAGAGCCTGCTGGCTATCAAAAACCTAATCACTGTTTTGAGAAGTAGGAAGCAGGCTCTCGCAGCACACAGGCTGTGGGTAAATTCTCTCCTCCAGAAATCAACAACTTCCATTAATATCCACCTACAAGCTACTTTTCTATGTTTTGGAAGGCAGAACTCTTAGGAAAGAAAGTGTTTGTGTGCTTTGCTGTGCTGCATGCTGTAAGCGTTACATTCATTATGCTGCTTGATCCAACCCATTTAAAAAGTATCTTGACAGTACAGCTAATCACAAGTGGGAAGGCGCCGCCTCACATTTAACCCTAAGTTAGCTTAACTGTAAGAGTAGACAGAAGTGTAATCAAGCACTTCTTATTCCTAAGGTATTTGGAAACCTTGCTCGACAGCAGGTAAGTCCCATAGGGCTGCTTTCTTGTCTTTGTAACCAGGCTTTCTCAGCAAAGCAGTGCAAAGTAGCTGCATTACACCGTAACTCTCAGGGACATTTCATTTATACAGTAGCACAAACAAGGTAAAGCTTTCCTGGGGGTCTATTTTTAATCACCTTTGCATATGCTTGGCTTCCATTTTGTTTTGGGGGGTTTCTGAACAATATAGATTAGTGAGCATAATAGATTGAAACAAACTATTATGCCTTTTTCTATATTCCCGGTCAGCTTCTTTCCTTTGTTCTGCCCTTCCTTTGAAGGAAAGGAAAAAACTACCACTTGCAACAGTTTCCCCAGAGAAGAAGTTGCAGGAACACAGACACTTGTGTCTACTCCAAGATGCTACGTGTATTAGTTTAAATACAAATCTGGCTTTTAAAATTGGTCAATTTTGTAAGCACATATTGAATTTCTACTGCTATCACTAAATAATACAAAATGCATTAGGTGGTTCATCATTTATTTACTAGTGATTAGAAAAGATTTAAGCGGAAGGTTAAAGCTGAACAAATAACAGTGTGTGAAGAAGCTGGGATCTGGTGTGGTGCAAAGCAACCCAAACCAGTACTTCCACTGCTCTTTAACCTTGCCTTGACTTACACATATTCTGTGTTTTTCATGAGAAAAATTATATTTTTGAAACACAGAAGTAAGATTAGGATAAAAATTTTGCAGTTTCCATTACAAGATAGAGGGTCAGCTTCTTCTGAGTGTACTCTACAGCTCTGGACAGACCAGAGTATAATTTTTAGTTATATATTATTTGTGACACAGTATACTTATGAGCCCTACTAGGCTGTATCCTACATAGCTAGAGTAAAAACAATCACTGTACTGAAAAATTACAGTCTAAAATAGATAAAAGAGTATGTAAAATGGTTTAGTGCAGCCTTGGTTTCAGTTCCCTCCTTCCTCTACGAATTTCCTGTCTCGACCTGAGCGACTCTCAAAGGACATTTAAACCAACAGACCCAGAAGCAGACCTGAGATTGCAGATCAAAATTCCCTGAAAGGAGCCCCAACCCCACACCGGGGTGAAATACAGCCTCCCCACCAACCTTGAAAGAAAAAAGGAAACTGACGCACAGGGGCTAGGAGGGAATTGCAGCATGTTTCAGCCAGAGCCCCCAAACTGGATTGTCAGGGAGCCAGAAAATCTGCCAAGGCAAACACATGCTGTTTAATGTAGACCAACACAAGATAATCTGTGCCTCAGTTCCTTATTCGTAAAATAGGAATAACATTCCGTGCTTTATGGGGAGAGAATGTACCCTAAACATTTCAAAGCGATCTGATCTCATAATAGAGGAAGGCAAAAAATTCTCAAGATTGACCATCTTTATTTGATATACAAAACACGGAGAGACAAAGGTTAAACAACTTGCTGCAATCACACATGGAGACAGAAGCACAGCCAGAAATTGAATCCAGACCTCTAAAATTACAGTCCAGTGTTTTAATCACAAAATCCTTCTTCTTCCTTGATTAAAAGAG
The DNA here is from genome assembly GCA_008711295.1 of Anarhynchus alexandrinus. Classification (NCBI taxonomy): domain Eukaryota; kingdom Metazoa; phylum Chordata; class Aves; order Charadriiformes; family Charadriidae; genus Anarhynchus; species Anarhynchus alexandrinus. Next base: position 1,433,753 of record VUYV01000228.1, on the reverse strand, counting down.
GAAGCCAAAACACAAAGTATGCGCTTATTCTGTAACTTCAACACGTTACCACAAATATCTTAGAAAAAATATATATACTTCAGATATGGCCATCTCAGCCAAGCGTGTATTTTGAGGAAACAAAAGACGTGCATGTCGTTCTGGAGGAGCCCCATTATTGAACACCTGGTCCTCGTGGGCCTGAATAAACACTGTAACTTCTAAGTTAAGACAACCTTGTATTGGTTATAAAAACATCTGTTTATGTGAATTTTAAGATAATCTTGTACAATTTACAAGATTAAAAATGTTGTTATCAGTGGCTGATATGCACTGAGACTAAAGAGTATTTGCCACGCCACCGCAGAAAGGAGAAAGATACCAGTGATGCAGCTGTATGATGGTAAGCATTCTTCCTTCTTAACATGATGTTGGGTACCTCTGGTTTTCCAGACAGAGCCAGTTTGCAAAACTATTTGGCCCCACAACTACTCTCTTTTACCTGGAAGACCCCAGACATGGGCAGGGAGGTGGCCTCAGGGTGAAGCGCTCTGATGACCCACTCCTTTCCACCCTCTTCCCAAGGCCGCATATTCCCTTTTCCACCTTATAATTACATGGAGATTTGTTACATGATGAAAACATACTTGCCCCTATCATAAAGCTTTACAAGTGCCCATCACATCATGCAGAAAGCCCCCTTTCCGGTCACACAAGAGATGTGCTTTGGCTATATAATAAAAGCCATGGGATATGCACACCCATAGAGAATAAATTGCCTCCCCCCCCAGAAGCTCCTCACCAGAGTTTAAATTCAGATGTGTTACTAGTTTTTAAAGACATTCTGTTTTCCATTGTTTGAAAGAACTAGGTTTTTTTTTTCTCAACTACATTTGCCTTCAAGGTGGCACTACTACAATCACAGCCTTAATGAGAAATCTGAACAGTTTCAAAATGGGAATTTGCCCAATAGGTAAAATTCAATCTAACCATGCAATTCAGGAGAAAAATACGTTAGACTAGAGAACACATAGTTTTTTAGAATGACATTATCTTGTAAGAACACCACCTCTAGAAAGGAAGGCAACTGTTTCTGCCCTCCTACTCATAGACTCCAAGAGATTAACAGTCGCTGCTTAATTTTAAATCATGCTAAAAAAACAGTCTCTAGTATTTCCTACACATTGACTTTATTTCCACACACTTGTATCTTTCTGAAAGGATGTTTCTCCTTAGAAGGGCAGAAGCTAATAATGTTAATGATAAAAAAGGTAATAGCATTATGCAATGAGAGAAACAATTCAACCTGCCGGTTTGTCCTCTAGTAGAACAGTCCCCTAGTAGCACAGTTCTTCGGACAGCAAAGGCTGGTCAGAGACTAGTTTTCTGACTGCTTTGATTTTATTTCCTTTGTAAGTTAATTTGTACTAGCTATTAACACTTTCAATTATTTTAATACTTTTGAAAAATAAAGTAATTTGGATAGATTGTATTTTTCCATTTCTACAGAAAAATGGCTAAAAATTTTTACAGATATGGGCCTTCACAGAAAATAAAGACCTCTCCACCCTCTCAAAAAAATCCACACCAGTTTAAGGCTATGTTTGGTTGAAAATTTTTCCTTTTAGATTTTTATGGAAATGTCTCAACTTCACTACCTGAAGGTCAGGGCCCTTTTTTGCACTGACAAGTCTGACTACATAATGCACTTTTGATCTTTGGTAATCTTTAATTGTAGATGGTTTCTAGAAATCCACAGCAGAACACATGGACGGCATAAAAATGCCTTGCTAGATGGTATCTACATAGGTAATGTTTTTTATCACTTAGTAATTCATTAGGTATAGTTTTAAACCAAGTTACAATGGTTTTAGTTTTCAGTGCTTCCACTGAAGCATGTCTTTTTGGACGTGTTAATGCCAGAGAAACAGCTCTCGGGTGGCTCAACATGAGATTCTGCTGTGCAGCCAGCAAACAGAAAGAGCCCTTTGTTCCATGAGGGCTCCTTCCAAGCTGTTAGGTATTTCTTTTGCCTTTTTCCCCTTTCCTATTTACTGTCTTAAAAATTGACCTGCACAATTTTATACAAAATATTCAGTTAAAAAAAAATCATAATCAGTTTCTGAAAAGGACTTATTTGAAGGACAAGGTAGGAGGCATGAAGCAGAGGAACATGGGAACAATTGTGATGAATAAGAAAAAAAAAAGAAAGTATCAAAAGGAAGGACAGGAACTTTGGAAACGTAGGCAAAACCTGTTTAAATGGGAAAGACAAAAAAAACCCTTGAAACAGGAGCAAGCATGAAATGAGGCAATGATCTGTAAACCTTGAAAGCTCCTGGACCTCTTATGATAAGTCCCTCATGACTTCTGACTAGACCTTTGACCTTTGACGTTTTTCTCAAGTTTCAGATTTCTCTTCAATCTAGTGGATATTAAAAAAAAATAATCTACCAGCAGCGTACTCTTCACTCCACCTATTAACGGCAGGTCCAAAACAATGATGGCACACTACTGCTTCCAGGTCCACCACCAATACCATTGGTACAAAACCGATTCAGAGGTGTCATAATCCAAATGACAGAATTTTCTTTTTTTTTTTTTTTCTTTTTTTTCTTTATTTTAACTCAGAGTTCAAAACAAGTTGTGCTGGTTTGAGTGACACAGGTTTAATTTCTCTTTCAGTAATTTTACTTTTCAGTAATGTCTCTTCTAATTCTTTGGAAAACTGCATTTTTAGAAGACTGTAGTGTCTGAATTTGCAAAAATATTTACTTTATAGCCAGCTATGGTATGTGGGTTTCAAGGTCTCAGTGTGTTCGAGCTAGTCAGGTGTGGGAATGAGGAGGAGCGAGACCCGGGCACTTGACCCAAGCTGGCCAACAGGATTATTCCATACCATGAACGTCACATTCAGTATAAATTAGAAATTTTGCTGAGAGGTTTTCTCTCCTCTATAATAGCTGCGATCCTGAGAACTCCTTGCCCCGGTGGCAGACCCCTGAACCCTTCCCTTCCTCCCAAAGCCATAGCGCTCACAGTGTCTCACACTTGCTATCACTCACTACACAGCTTCCTACTGATATAATTGGCTGAGTATAATCCTTGTATATTTTATATTGGTATCAGGATCGATATTAGTTCTTTAGCATTATTGATGTTAAATATTTACTCCTGTTCTATTAAATCTGTTTTTATTTCAGCGTTCAGGTTTCCTTGTTTTTCCCAATTCCCCTTCCCGGCTGGGGAGGGATCATGAAGTGATAGAATAATTGTCTAAACAACAATAAATTGTTGTGGGTTCTTCAAACCATAACACCAGCAAAGGTTGAATAGTCAAGCATTCAAAACCTAGGCAAAACCAGAATGAAAGATAGCTCAGGAACTTTAATTCACTTCCACATCAGGAAGGGCATGTAATTAAGAAATATATCTCACATAGTAATTTTTTTCCATTTTATCAGCTGGAATTTTTTCTATTTATATTGGTATTTGTAAAATATTAATAAGTTAATGCTCAGTACAGGAGAAGGGTTTGGGAAATATTAGGGAAACCAAAGGATACAAGAGTCATCATTTGCTCAATAACAAAAAGTGAATCAATGTAAAACTTGGTTCCCAGCTTTTCACCTTGTGCTCAAAGCTTGCTACTCTTCAGTTGCGTTTGAGAACTGTTCTTTGAACTTCATTTCAGTGCTTCACTATGCATATTTTTTTGCTGTCTCTTGTACCAGTCTCTGCATTCTGATCTCATGAAAGATCAGACAGCTTCCTGACATCTCACTATTTCTCCTTTGTAGAACAGGTCCATAACAGTTTTCCAAAGTGCTGTAAGATCTGAAGCAGGATTTCAGTGGTTACAAAAATTATTACATTTTTTTGTACTCTGTCATGAACAGCTGTTTTTAATCTTAATAGTTAGCAATCAATCTTAAGAAAAATATGAAAACTTGTTAAATCCCTATAATGTTGAAAATCTTTAAATTAATTTACACTTTCTGTGCATATAAAATACAAGAATGTGTACCATACGGTATTATTTATATTTATGTAAGACAACTGAGTGAGGTTCGTGCAAGATGGATGGATTAGTGGTCAGCCCACTGCAATTGTTTGAAGTGTTTCCACTCAAGCTGTTGGGAATTCAGAGATCACAAACACTTATCAATAATGTACTTCTGAAAAACATCCACGTGTCTATAAATTTGCTTTTATTCTTATTTTTAATTAGTCCATCACCGACACCAATTTGATGCCATTAACACATAAAAAGGCCTCAGACTGCATTCCTCACTCTATTAATTGATCAGCTGCAGAATCTATTTCAAGAAATTATGCAAGACACAGTATTTAAATTAAAACGAACACATAAAGCAATGTTGATGCAACAGAACTGATCTATTTTCATCCTTATGACTGGATCAGCAAGTGAGCCCAGGCAACTAACAAAGATCACCAAATCACCACCGAATCTCAAAATGACACTAACAAACAGAGGTTTTACCTAACTACTCAAAGACAGGATTCTAGTCTTATTTATCTGACTTTTCAAGTTATAATAATATAACGTGAGTAAATTTACAACCGCAGCAACCTAAGCATTTTAGCCATTCATTTTTAACCACCCTTCCAGCCTGTACTGTCCCTGTAAACAATTACTGTTCAAANTTTTTTTTTTTTTTTCTTTTTTTTCTTTATTTTAACTCAGAGTTCAAAACAAGTTGTGCTGGTTTGAGTGACACAGGTTTAATTTCTCTTTCAGTAATTTTACTTTTCAGTAATGTCTCTTCTAATTCTTTGGAAAACTGCATTTTTAGAAGACTGTAGTGTCTGAATTTGCAAAAATATTTACTTTATAGCCAGCTATGGTATGTGGGTTTCAAGGTCTCAGTGTGTTCGAGCTAGTCAGGTGTGGGAATGAGGAGGAGCGAGACCCGGGCACTTGACCCAAGCTGGCCAACAGGATTATTCCATACCATGAACGTCACATTCAGTATAAATTAGAAATTTTGCTGAGAGGTTTTCTCTCCTCTATAATAGCTGCGATCCTGAGAACTCCTTGCCCCGGTGGCAGACCCCTGAACCCTTCCCTTCCTCCCAAAGCCATAGCGCTCACAGTGTCTCACACTTGCTATCACTCACTACACAGCTTCCTACTGATATAATTGGCTGAGTATAATCCTTGTATATTTTATATTGGTATCAGGATCGATATTAGTTCTTTAGCATTATTGATGTTAAATATTTACTCCTGTTCTATTAAATCTGTTTTTATTTCAGCGTTCAGGTTTCCTTGTTTTTCCCAATTCCCCTTCCCGGCTGGGGAGGGATCATGAAGTGATAGAATAATTGTCTAAACAACAATAAATTGTTGTGGGTTCTTCAAACCATAACACCAGCAAAGGTTGAATAGTCAAGCATTCAAAACCTAGGCAAAACCAGAATGAAAGATAGCTCAGGAACTTTAATTCACTTCCACATCAGGAAGGGCATGTAATTAAGAAATATATCTCACATAGTAATTTTTTTCCATTTTATCAGCTGGAATTTTTTCTATTTATATTGGTATTTGTAAAATATTAATAAGTTAATGCTCAGTACAGGAGAAGGGTTTGGGAAATATTAGGGAAACCAAAGGATACAAGAGTCATCATTTGCTCAATAACAAAAAGTGAATCAATGTAAAACTTGGTTCCCAGCTTTTCACCTTGTGCTCAAAGCTTGCTACTCTTCAGTTGCGTTTGAGAACTGTTCTTTGAACTTCATTTCAGTGCTTCACTATGCATATTTTTTTGCTGTCTCTTGTACCAGTCTCTGCATTCTGATCTCATGAAAGATCAGACAGCTTCCTGACATCTCACTATTTCTCCTTTGTAGAACAGGTCCATAACAGTTTTCCAAAGTGCTGTAAGATCTGAAGCAGGATTTCAGTGGTTACAAAAATTATTACATTTTTTTGTACTCTGTCATGAACAGCTGTTTTTAATCTTAATAGTTAGCAATCAATCTTAAGAAAAATATGAAAACTTGTTAAATCCCTATAATGTTGAAAATCTTTAAATTAATTTACACTTTCTGTGCATATAAAATACAAGAATGTGTACCATACGGTATTATTTATATTTATGTAAGACAACTGAGTGAGGTTCGTGCAAGATGGATGGATTAGTGGTCAGCCCACTGCAATTGTTTGAAGTGTTTCCACTCAAGCTGTTGGGAATTCAGAGATCACAAACACTTATCAATAATGTACTTCTGAAAAACATCCACGTGTCTATAAATTTGCTTTTATTCTTATTTTTAATTAGTCCATCACCGACACCAATTTGATGCCATTAACACATAAAAAGGCCTCAGACTGCATTCCTCACTCTATTAATTGATCAGCTGCAGAATCTATTTCAAGAAATTATGCAAGACACAGTATTTAAATTAAAACGAACACATAAAGCAATGTTGATGCAACAGAACTGATCTATTTTCATCCTTATGACTGGATCAGCAAGTGAGCCCAGGCAACTAACAAAGATCACCAAATCACCACCGAATCTCAAAATGACACTAACAAACAGAGGTTTTACCTAACTACTCAAAGACAGGATTCTAGTCTTATTTATCTGACTTTTCAAGTTATAATAATATAACGTGAGTAAATTTACAACCGCAGCAACCTAAGCATTTTAGCCATTCATTTTTAACCACCCTTCCAGCCTGTACTGTCCCTGTAAACAATTACTGTTCAAACATCATGACTTTGTGGTATTTAGCTTGTCCAAAATATGAAGTAAGCAAGCAGAAGTTGCTCAAGAAAATTTGATCAAACTAAAACCCACTGTAACACAATGCTATCCCTGTCTGAAAAAGCTTCATCTATTCTGTGAGTTTTAGATCAAATTAGATATTTTTAGAAAGCAAACTGTGGCTGCAGGCAACGTTTACTGAGTTTATGAACTAAATTCTTACAGAACAAATTTGGTCAGAGTGCATTGAGTAATTTTCCAAAAAAGTACTTACTGAAGATTGTGATTTGGGCTGTTTGTTGGACCTGTAAACATAAAACAAACAAACATTGCTGGCAAGTTTGGCTCAAGGACAACAGCATTAAAAAGTCAATATTAATCTAAAGGCAACTGTCTCTTTAAGGAACATTTCTCTCAAGATTCAAACAAAACCCTCTGTGTTCCTGCACATAATTATACATTGCTATTTTCAAAGCCACAAATAAAAATCATATGAATTTTTCGTCTGCTCAGGCAGCAACTTGAGTGGACTTAATTTTTGTTAGAAAATATCTCCTGCCATAAAAACACAGGCTGTTAAAAAGACAATGTGTTATCTTGACACATCACTTACCTCTTAATAAGCCCCACCTAAGCCTTACTATCAGAGTTTATGGTATGACAAGGGCATGCTCTTAACCTTTGGCACAGTGGGAACAAGGTCCAATACCCAGCACTTAATGAATCACTACAAACTAAACTACAGTTAAAACAAAAAACTAAACTACAGTTAAACTAAACAGTTAGCTACTTTCATTACAAAATTCAAAGAAATTTTAGGTAAATGTCTCTAGAACTTTTTTCCCCATTGCTTCAGAAGCAAACTAAATAAAAGCTTGCTTTCCAGGCCGGATGATCAAATCTCCAAAGTGCAATATAAGTACTTCTTCAAAGGTGTCCTGTACTTTCAGCTGTCACAGGGCAGAATTTGAGGCCAGGCTTCGCATAGCAGTAAAGACATGATATTTCACAAGGATAGACCCAGCACTACAAACATGACATAGAAAACTTCTTCTCATTTTTCTCTGCTTTTTTTTTTTTACAAAATGAGTTCAGCAGTAGAGTGAAAACTCCAGGCAATGAAATAATACCTTTTTGTACTTTTTAATGGTGCTTCTTTAAAATATTTTCTTCACTACATATTTACAGAACTTTCCATCTGCATTTATTTTCTTTTATAACCAGTAAACAGGTATCAAGTTCAACCCAGAAGTTCTGCGCTGGGGAAGAGGCCCCAGGCGATGGCTCTATTTATTTACTTGTGTGTTGAGAATTCTCCTTAAAACATCAAATTCATTTCTCATTATGCTATTGTGAAAACTAATACCTAGTCTATAAAGCAGTCTGAGTAATTATGAAAGCCAGGAACTCACCGAGCCTTACAAACAACACTCCTGTTGCAGTTATTGTCTTCATCCCGTTCGAAGCCACGCACTGGTAGTATCCTGTGTCTGTAGTATCTAGATCCTGGATTCTCAGACGTGAACCATAATCTGTTTTTCTGATGATGATCCGTCTTGGCTCCTGAACCACTGGAGCATCATTTTTTAGCCATCTGACATTCGGAGATGGATTTCCTGCTACCTTGCAGTGAAGAATTGCTGTTTGCCCCTGGACTACAGTGATATTGTTTACCGGTTCCAAAAAGGTCAGGAAGTAACCTAAGAGGGTAAAAGGTCAGAAAAGATCAAAGTTCACTTGGATTGTGATAAAAGACTGCCCAAAGGCACATTTTTAAAACAGGATCTTGGAAACGGTTTCAGTTTTGTTTCAAGCATATGCTCCAAAAACATGCAATTCTCTGTCCTAGGGACACCATAGCATCCCACTCTAATTTGTCTTTGATGATTGACTTCATGTTTTGTGTGCAGGTAGGTATGTAGATTAGAAGGTCAAGCATGAATTAATACAATTACAATCCTAAGTCCCTTTGTGGACACCTATTCTGAAGCAGTAATGAATTTTTCGAGTTAGTTTCTATGTCTCTTGGGAAACTGTTAGTGCTGTAACAGAAAAATATGCCCTTATTCCATAAAAGAGTAATCCCAGTTGCAACCATATTAGAATATCATTATAATTTTACCACTTAATCTTCTTACATGGTCATATATTTGTCTTAAAAATAACTAAAACTGGAAAAGTTACTTTTAGATATTAATTTGACTTGCTAGATACTCCTCTGACAAGAAAATCTTAAGATGAGCCTGATTTGGATAGGTTTATCTTACAATTGAGTTTTAAAGATGATAAGCCTCACATTCAATTTAAAGAAAGGATATGTCAATTACAGAAGTAACCTGTGGTAGAGGGCACTTTTAAATTGATGATAGGCTGCCATTTTTTACATCAAGTCCTAAAATAGTGCTAAATTGGACAAAGAAAGGTCTATATAGATATTGAGTAATCGGTTTGAGTGGGATTAATTTTATAAATGGAAAATAAAAGCACTAATTTATGGTTTGTTGAAAGCAAAGGGCTTGTCAAGAAGCACATATGCTGTATTGGTGATCTCAAGTGATAAAAAAAAGAAATAATTGATGGAAGAACACTGTAAAAACTTGACAATCAAAACTTCTGTAGGTTATTATTTTCAAATCTAATTTGGTGTTAGGAGTCCTGCAACTGACGTTGACAGCTTGAAAGCGGGTAATTCTACTGAAATAATAATGTGATTGTCAAAACAAGTACGAAAAGTATCTAGCTGTCATGCTCATATGTTTGTTTTGATGAATTTATACCATCTAGACACAGGGCATCAGGAATATTTCATATCGCATTACATTTTATGTCAGCTGGATCCAAATACCAAATAACTTTGATGGATGTCCACATGTGCCATTTCCTATCAGTTAAATCATTTTGCAGTTGTTTAATTAGGAAATAGCATATTACTGTGCAGGAATCTAACACCAGTAATGGAATGGTCAACATTCGCACCCTAATTGCTGAAATACCTTAAGAAAATTGATGCTCTGTTTTGATTAATGTTTGACATGACCATGAAATCTGTAATGGCTAGGTATAGCACTGGAGAGGGGAGCAGTAGAAACACCAGACTATAATGAATTTGTAAAGCCAGATTTTGCTGGAAAACTGGGTTTTCCAAGGTATTACATTATTCTCTACCACTGGCTTTTTAAAAGAAATCCTGCTTCAATGAATAATGTGAAAATACAATGTAGGCAAGTGTGAATTTAGTATGTCACTAAATAGAAAATGAAGTAAACCCAAATACAGATGAACTCCACATGACATTGCAGGAAAATTATTTTGTCACCTTTTTTCCTCATAAAATATTAAGTTATTCTGTATGTAATTTCACATGAATTTTTCCTATTGTTAGGCTAAAAATCTTTTGTAGACTTTAAGACATTTTGATAGAACACAAAAAATATCTCTTTTTGAATGCCTGATAAAAAAGGGAGAAAAAGTACATTAATGCTTTCTGCAAGAATATGCTACGATAGTATCATTTGTTGTGGTTTCCAGTTACATTTCAGAGCTGCAGAATTAGAATTACTAGGATGGCATTCTGGCAGGGAATAGAAAAACAGCAAATTACCTTGTTGATTATAGGGAATAAAAGCAATTGATCAAAACTATTACTGAAGCCAACATTTTACATATATAAGCATTTCTAGCAGCTAAAAAGAAAGCATGATGAATCCTACCACAAGTTAGAAAAGGAATTTCCATGGCTATTTCACACTTAGCTCATTATTTACAGATTACCACAATTTATTTTGCCACTTTTTTTGTAACCTATATGTAGCTCATTCTCATCAGCACTGTGGAAGCAGAGTATACAGTCAGCAAGAGAAGAAATAAGTTCGCATTTATTTGAAATTTGTTCAAAAAAGAGTTGTCATACTCTGTAATAACACGAGTCAGAAGAATCAATTCGTGAAAAGAAGTGGAGAAGTGGAAAAGCTGAAAAATTCTTCTAATTCTAGCAAAACAACTGGGGCACTGAGGAAGTGCAAGAACATCTGGTCATGGTAATGGTGTTGAGCTGTTGGGTGGAAGAGGAGTGGAGCCACAATGTGCAGCCTCGAAAGCACCAAATGAAGGAATAGTTCAGGCAAGATACAGATTGGATGTGTGGTCTCCAAGACAGACAGGAAATTGGCTCATAAGCCACATTCAGAGGGTGGTGATCAATGTTTTTTACTGAGGCTGGCAGCCTGTCATAAGTGAGGTTCTCCAGGGATCGATACCAGGCTCTGTTCAACGTCTTCACAAATGTCTTGGAAGATGAGATTGAAAGCACCCTCACCAAGTTTGCTGATTTGACTAAACTGGGTGGTGATGTGGACAGAAGGGAAAGTCATCTCAGAGAGAGACCTGGACAGCCTGAAAGAAGGGGCAAGCAAGAACTGTATGGAGTTTAACAGGGACACATCTAAAGTCCTGCACCCGGGTCAGAATAACCAAAGAGCCTAGTACAGGCTACGACCAATGTGGCTGAGGAGCAGCCTTGCTGAAAGGAAGCTGGGGGTCCTGGTGGACAACAAGCTCAACATGAGGCGGCAGAGTGCTGCTGTGGCAAAGGAGGCAAATCAGAACCTGGGCTACATCTGCAGGGGCATTACTTAAAGACATAGAGACATGATCATCCCAATCTACTCAGGCCACACCTTCATATTGTGTCCAGTTCTGGTCCCCAAAATTAAAAAATGATGCAGAAAGACTGGAGAGTGTCCAAAGGAGAGCCACAAAGATGACAAAAAGGCTGGAGAACCTGCTCTATGAAGAAAGACTTGGAGGAGTTGGGTCTCTTGTCTCTGGAGAAGACTCAGGGGGGAGCTTGTCACAGTTTTCCAGTACTCAAAAGGCATCTACAAAGAGGGTGGAGACTCTCTTTTTACAAGCAGCCACATGGAGACATGGAGAAGACAAGGGGCAATGGGTGCAATTTGCATCAGGAAGGCTTTCATCTCAATAGAAGAAAGAAATTTTTTGCAGTGACAACAATCATTTACTGGAAAACAACCTCCCCACAGACATGTTGGGAGTCCCTGTCACTGGAGGTTTTCAGGATGTGATTGGACAGGGTGCTAGATGATCTTGTCTAGGCTCCCTTTCCCAAAAAAGGTTGGGCCAGATGATCTTCTCAGGTTCCTCCCAACCTGGGCTGCTCTGTGGTTCTATGGCCTATGATTCAGCAATTGTGGGGGTGGCCTGAATGTGCTCACACAAGGGAGGCAAAGGAGACGGTTTAAGGTCTTTTTCAAGAAGTTGGGCCACTTCCAGCATGGAGCCAGCACAGAGGTACAATCATCTGGCTTAGAGATGCTCCTAAGAAGTGAAAAAGGCAGAGAAGATGTTTTCTGTAAAGGTGGGGCCAATTCAAGTGCTGTATATTGACAGCCAGGGAGTGTGGTAGTCTTGTGCTACTGATCAGCTTATAGCTTGCTCAAACATTTACCACTATTTCACTTTTCCTGATTTACAATGAGCCAGGATGAGTCTTTGCTTTGGGTTAGTCATGGATATTACATTCAAATAAATTTGGATTAAAACAGATACTAAATTTACTTATTAGGACCAATAAATGTTATTAACTCAAGATTAAATCCATGTTTGACATTTCTGTATTACCAATTAAACCAGAGTTACTGGAAGAAGTAATTTGGTCCATAGCTTTTAAGCAATCCAAAATATTTTCTATGAATTTATGAATCAGATTCTATTAATAACTAGAACAAAACTATTACCACCAAATGCAATGCCAAACATTTATGGATGAATTCAGACCCAGTGTGATTAGATACACTTTCCCTGAAGTCAGTGTAACTGAATCAATTTCCTGCAGGTCAGAATTTGGCTTTAGTTCATTATTTCTCCTGCCAATTTTAAGGCATTTTCTGCAGCGTTTTCTATTACCCTGTTATTACAAATCAAGTAATAAATGTTTTAACCTACTGAACTTTGAAGCCTTTGTGTTTTCTTCAAAGTTCTGCAGAGCAGCTTAGGAGCAGTAGGGCAACTCACTGCCTATCCACTGTCTCTGTTCGTTCCCTGCATACTCTCTGGCTGCTAGTTTCATTTCCTCTTTGGGAAATGATGCTGAAGTCTGGTGTTTATATACTTACTGAATCTGAAGTAATTGTATGACAGGGCAGGCAGCCATTTGTTGTGCTGCTCTGTTATTTGGTGTCCACTTTAGATAACCCATAATTGCAAATCTTTCAAACAAAGTGGAAAATCTAACCAACCATGTTCTTAAGAATGTTTTCCTTATTTAATTTCTGTGGTGAAAATCAGCAGTTACTTTTTGTGATGTATGCCACACCGCAAACACTGTGTGGATGCCAGTTTGATGCAATGGTTTGGGGGAAAAAAAAACTGTTTCCCAGGATAAAGTGGGATCTCAACTATGTGCAAAGCAAATTTTTTCCAATGTAGTTCTCTTTCTCTCTTAATAAATATTCATTTGGACAGGTATGGAGGAAAATGAAATGTGAAGGCACTAAAACTTGTATTTAACTTGTGTCCTATATTTTGTGTTCTTCATCAGTAAACTAGAATTTTTTAAAACCTGAACAGATTTGTTAATCTGTTTTAATACTGACATACCTGTGAAACAATGAATAAATACTCTCCATAAAGTATTTTGGGCTTGCTATGTATAAACAGCATTATTAAACTTGCACATGTCATACTATAAACAATTATATTTCATTTCGGATATCGCTATCAAATAGAATTTTTTTAAAATCTCAATATAATGGCCAGAAAATTTTATGTCTTACACAAATACTACTGTTATATACTATTTTCTATACTCTGGCTTGGTTCCAAGGGTCACTGACATGAAGGAAAATGCTTCCTTTGCCGTCAGTGGTCTTTGGCTTGGTTTAAAGTACTTCAAAGGGAAAAGTTATCTGGTGGATATTTCTGCCTTTGCTGTAGGCAAAGATGCTCTAAATTAAATTTATCTTTTATTATGGTTTCTAACATAGTGTACAACCAATACTAATATTTATTTTGCTTGAACAGAGTCAAAACTGCTCTGTCAAGAAACTATGAGAGGATAATGCAACTTAATCTATATATTATGTTGTACTATCATAGCCTATGTACCCTATGAATAAAGTAGCTTCGGGGAATGACTGACATGAATTCTGGCAAAACTCTTTCATATTTTGAAATGCCTTTGTTAGGTTGCCAGTACTTCATATTTTTAAATGGAATAAAATTGATATAAATATATCAAACAGAATCCCACGGCAAATCAAAATTAAGATGACAGGTCTATTTTGCGTGTTTTGGCAAATCTATAAAAATAAAATTTTCCCACATATGTCAAATCATTGTCAAGATATGCACAAGAGTATATACTAAGCTAAAAACATAAAGGGTGCAACTGTCACTGAGACCTCACATGCATATTTTTTTTTCTTAGTTTTATTTATATTATTCTGCAACTTAGATGTCCAAGTTATTGGCTCAAACCATACGTGTTATGCTTGGCATAAGCACAATACAAAATGATTGCTCTGCTTCTGTTATTTTAAGATCTTAGCTGTGATTTTGAAGTTAATTCTGAAAAAAATATTTCAAACCTCTTTAGTTACTTTAGATCAAGTTAATTACGGCTTAGCTCTTTTCAATTCGAGTTTTGGTTTCTGTTCATTTTTTGTTGCTGTTGTTCCTGTTTCCCTATAAGATTTTAAAAATAATTATGCATTCATAATTTTCAAACCAGCTCTGTGATGGCCTCCATGAATAGCAATTATTAAAAATTTGCAGCTTTTTTTATCTCAGAACTTCTAAATCCTTTATGAATATTGAAGTCTCATGAGATAGGAATATATCATCAATCTTATTTTCCAAATGTAGAAACTAAAGCAATTCGCAAATTCACACAGGGACTATGTGTAATACTATACTGAGTTTCACATCTTTGTGTTCCTGAGATAATGAGGTTATGAGATAATGAGATATTAAACCATTTTTGTGGAACAGTTGATTTCCTTTTCTTTCTGCATTGCACAAGGGAAAAAAACACTGAATGTCTGATTCAGAAGAAAAAGAAGGAAAAAGAGATCCAATTCAAAGAAAAAGAAAGGAAAATTTAAGTCAAAAATTGATAGACACCTGAAGATGCAACAATCTCTTCAGAAATAGTAGTAATAATTACATATATGTTTTATCAATTTTTAATACATATTTCCAATAAGATGTATATATGTATTTAAATAACTTTAGATCCAACAGTCAAAAGAGCCAATAAACCCATCTTTTTGGTATTACAGAACACATCACAACTTACACCAGTGTTGGCTTCAGATACTCAAAATTTAAAATCAGCTGTTTAAAAAAAAAAAACCAAATACTTTTTGTCTGCATAACTGCATACAATTTAGAGCATTTTCACATTCATGGCATAAAACTTTCCAATGTTCAAAACCACTAAAAATATGTATATTATGGTTTGTTTAAAAAAGAATGTGGGATTTTTTTTTCCCACAGCCCCTTGCTTTTTCGTTTTTTCTCCCTGCCCACTTCTTTTTTGTTTTTGTCTTCAAACAACTCTTTATTCATTTTGTTAGATATAAATAAAAGACATGGTCTCTTTCACCACAAGTCTTTCAAATGACAACTGTCTGCAATGGCATTTTAAGACTAATATAATCTTGTATCAAATACAGAAGATTTTTTGGGAAAACATTTTGTGTAGTTAATCTAATGATATTTTCATTAGAAACAAATTCATAATTTCCTATAATAAGACATAATTTTTCACCCAAGAAGCACACTTTAGCTTATGGAATGACTGATTATTAACAAGGAATGACTTGAGGCAGACAACACTGTTCCCAAATTTACAGTGTTATGAATATAGTAATAAGTATAAAGTGTTCACAGAATTGACAGGTAATCTATAAAGAATATCAAAGAGTTGCAGAGTGTTCTGGGCTTATAAAAGAACTGAACACTATCGTAAGAGAAAACAAACACGAAAGTTGCTGAAATTCAAAGCATTTCTTTCTAGAGGTGCGTATAGCAACACTACTGTAAGTACAAGAGTTTAGGGGACATGGATCACACCATCACACCTTAGCAGGTGGTGGGCATCCAGTAAAGTCACTTTTTCCACAAGTAAATCAAGACTGGAAATATACTGAGAAAAACCATCCAAATAAGGAGGGGAGAGAGAAGTCTAAGACTCATGATTTCTTGCACAGACCATTTTCCTAAGTACAAAGCAGTCACTCCTCTGCTTTATTTAACCACAATATGAAGATGAGCGAACTACAACATATTGGCGCCAGGTTAGGAAATGGAAGGGATTGGCAGCTCTCCCAAAATACACATGAGCAGTTAAGGAAACTACAGTGTTATATACAGCCACATAATGTTTCTAGAGGAATTGATACCTTTACAGCCTAATTTAATCCCATTATTTGCACCCCATCTTCCATACTATTCCATACTGTTTGTGATCTCGATGTACAAAAATGCAGCATGTAAAATAAAGTGATTTGGATCACATGCACTTCAAATGTACTTTGGAACAAATTAGAGCCAATTCAGGAACGAAGCCGGATTAGCATTGAAATACCACCACAATGTGCACATTGTGCTCCTCTGCCCCAAAATCAGTGATCTTAAGCTCTCTTATTAGCAGAAGGAAACCTCTTTTTGAGCAGTATTTTCTCATACTTGAAGGACTGAAGATCTTACATAGCCCAGGAATCCAATTCTGCCAGGTGGAATGGTTTTGTTTTCTTGTTTTCTGAACTCCCAGATGAGATTGTGAAGAGGCAGGTACCACCTGTCCTAGGCTACTGGCCATTTAGGAGCAGATCTTTTTGGGGCAGAACAGTGCAGTTAGGATGATAAGTTAGGAAATAAAAAGCCACCACTTTTAGAATACATACAAATGACTCCTGACAGGTTACCTTATGTCATGTCAATCATATAGGTGCCTCTTGAACCAGAGTAAGTTCCCAGACAGCCTTGTGCAGAAACCACAGTTAAGGTCAGAGGCTTGAGGCATCATGTCTCCTGGGGGAACCCAACTCACTCAATGTTTCAGCTATTGCAGGTTGCCCTTACTCATGCATTTCTTCAATAGTTAAAGAGTATTGCTCCAACATTCCCACCACCAGACATTATTTATGATGTAAGAGTTCACTGGCAGCTCATCTATGCATGAAGACTTAATATTTTACCCTTTAATACCTTCCCCAGGCTTGTTTTAAGAGTGTGAAATTGTGAGCAGTGAGCCCCTCTGTGATGATGCACCAACAGTGCTCATCACCAAAGAAAAACTTGGTTTCAGCTTGTGCCACAACCCTTGCATATATTTGTGATTAACAGGTATGTTCTTTTTCTTCTCTGGGCTTCAGAAAAGAAAGCTGCCTGTGCTGTCCAACCCTCTGCTGCAGTGAGAGAGGGAACTTCGCTCCTTCCCCAGCATCACTGGCAGGAAAAGCTGGGAGGAAGGTGGGCAGAGAGCAACGAAAGACCCAGCAGGAAGCGAGCCTGGGTGTTTCCAGAGAGGAGCACGGTTCTGCCTCTTGAGCAGGGGAAGGAGACTTTTTAGGAACCAGGGAGTGTTTGTTACCATGTTTGATGCAAAACAGAAAGCCACCAAGAGATGCTCCATTGAAATAGAGACTGGGGAAAGGATTATCTTTGCAAAGACTCACGGGAGTGGGAGGAGATTTGTGTTCAAATCCTTTTATTTTTATTCCAAAGCAGACCTAAGTTCTTCTAAAGCAAACGCTCACTGTTCTGCTCTGGTTTTCAGGGAAACATTGCTCAGAGGTAGTGTTCTTCTGGTGGTTCAGGTGCTCACTTAAAGGAAACAGGGGAAGATAAATTCTCCTCAAAGCCCTAGCCGGGTCACAGTCCTATTCAATCAACTCTCAGAAGGCTAGCTTCACTTGTAGGATGAGACTTGCAACTTTTTAAAAGTGCACATTATTAATAATACCTTGCTTAACCTGCTTACTTCTTTGGACACAGAACTATTTTTCAGGACTTCTGAAGGATTTAGAGGAAAGGGTGACCTATACACTTAGTACTTTCAGAAGTGGCTTTAACTTTGAGCATTATTAAAGCCTATTTACTATTATTTTCATACCTGTTTTGGGCCTATTCTACCATCAGAAAAAAATAGAGGTCATAAACAAATACATACTAAACATTTTTCAAGGAAGGAAAAAAGGTCAGTGTGATGGAAGAAGTTGAAGAACTCCTTCTAATGGTCTTGGTGGTATGTACAAACTCTGAAGTAGAACTGTCCAATGCTTTTTTGAAACAAAAATTTCTACCTCACTATGATACAGAAACAGATAGGTTAACATTCCAACCAAAAAACCAAAAATTTTCAACTATGGGGTTTTTGCTTATTTGGAGAATTTTGTAGCCACAAAAATAAAAAGGGAGCAAAATGAGGCCATTTCCAGACCAGGCATGTTGGAAACTAACAACTGATCCTATACCAATGAGTCATATAAGAACAAGGGTCTCTTTTTTTTTTTTTTCTGAAGGAAATAAAAAATCCTTATGACGTGGAAATGTTTGAGATGTGATTAATTACTTCCTTAGACAGGTATTGCCTGTGGCCCTGCAAAAAAAAAGGAAATAAATGCAACTCCTTTCTCAGCAAGAATTTAACCAAATAATGTCATATGAAAAAACATTTTCTTTTATGTCTGTACCCTTAAAAGCTCAGACATAACAAAAGTGCGACCAACTTGCCAAGTAAACAAGCCTGTCAGATGCAGTTAAAGATTAAACATGGACCTTTTACCATCAAAAGTAATGGGTACATGAGTGTGGAGTGAATAAAACTGTAGTATACAGTGACAGGAATGACTGTTACTGAAATTTACTCCTATAATGGAGGATAAACTTTAATCCTTTAAAATAATTTGGGAGCTTCAGGAAGTGGAAAAGGGTTTAGAAGAGGAGTACACCAAGTCTTGCTCCCAAATTGGAGGGACGTGGTCCTGCACTGGTGATCAGTAGGAACGTGGTTACAGATATGCAAATATAAACACATCTTTTTTTTATCCAATTAAGGATAGAAATTAATGGAAGATTCTGGAAAGAAGCTTCTAATAAGCATAGTCAAGGTACAAAATCTAACTAACGTTCAGACGAAGCATAGTAAGGATTACATGACATTGGATATCTATGGGAATGGAGAATATATTTCAGGTTACCCTCAAAATTTATGCTCCTCTGAAAGAGAAGCTGCAAGAGTAACATTTGGCCAGCGCCTCAGAGCTTCATAGGCTTCAACATACACTCATCTGGCTGACAAAGCTAATGATGAGGTAGAAAGCAGGCTGAGCGCTTCATTCAAACACGATTATCTGACGTTTTTTCTAAGCATAAGGGTAGACTTTACTACAGCAGTGCATTCATACAAAGAAAAAAATCTGCGCTACAAGTGAGAAAACATGTTTCTTCAGGTAGAACACCAGAAATGTCCTGCTTTAGAAAGTTGTACCAAATTGTAATTGGAATCATGATTTGTGATAAATATGTGCATTTTCAGATCCAAGAATAGCATTTGGATCTAAAGTTTAAGTGATAAAGTATCATAAAAAATTATACTAATGAGTTACTAGAAATTCTGCCATTACAGTCTGCTTTAAAGAAAAAAATCACTCATGCTCAGAGCTACTTAAAAATTAAGTATTGTGTTGCCATGGGCTAGATTTAATTATTCCAAACCAAAGATATTTAGAGATAACAATACTTAAGATTTACCTATAGATGCCAAGTGTGGCTCTGTACAAAATTAAATCATTGTTATGGCACCAACATGAGAGAAAATATGCTAGGAAGGTAACTGTGTGTTTGGGTCAAACATCTAACCCCTCAGTGTGGGGGGATTGAACATGCTTAAAAATTAATTTTATAGACTCCTGTAACCTTGCCGTCCCTACTTAGAATCAGAAGTATTAAGTCATGCAAGGTTGCCTTTCTTACAGACTTGTATTCACAGGTAAATCAAGTGAACATATAATAACAGGATTTTGCGGGTGCTTTCTAAATTATGCTTGTATTTGGGCAGGGGGAAGAAAAAATAACTATAAATAATTTTACCTTTAGGGGTTGGAATTGGTCTCTCAAGTCCATCTGCATGACCTAAGGGGTCATTTGAATCTGGAATTTCCATTTCACCTAGGAAAAAAATAAAACAGATTTTGTTGAATTGAGGTTTTGAGTTAACCTTTCTCTTAAACGGCATCACTACAGTGAATTCAGCAAATTCACTCAGTCCAGATCCTAGTTCCAGAGTAGCACATAGAAAACATCAACTAACAAGGTCAGCATTTATCCATTGCAGATTAGAAAACTTTACAATAATTTACCTTGTGGACTTACCTTGTGTTTGGCAAATATTAGAAGCATTAAAAGCCTCTTTCTAGGTCTTACCAGAATAAAATTCACAGTTTTACAAAGAGCGCAAACATTTCTTGAAAGAAGTGATGGCCCAGCAAAATAAGCAGTACCTGAGCTTTATTGACAATCTCAGTTACGAAATGGCATAAATCTGCTTTTGAAGTTATATTACAGTAATTCAGTTTCTATTTCCGGAGGTCAGACTCATCTCCTCTGCTGACTTTCTTATCCTATTCTCAGCCGCCTCCCTAAAAGGTATCTCTCAGAAACGAAAATATAATAACTGTTAGCCAAGTGTTCCAAAGGATAATGAAACAGATGGACATTTTTCTATGTGCCCTCCTTGTTTATGTCTAACATATAACAGAACAAGCTAGAAATGATGCTTAGCCAACAGTTGCCACAGACAGTAGACAATACTTAGAGGTTCCTTTGCTTTTGCAAGTCTTACAAAACCCTGACCATTATGAAATGGGGGTTCACCTGTCTGCTCTTCCTTTTGAAAATACAATGCTGTGAGGGATGGATCTGAACTTACACATCAGATAAAGCTATAGGAGTGATTTTACTAAAACAACTTCTCAAACGACATCCCCTATATTTTTGTATTTCCTAATTTACATTAGAATCATAGAATCATAGAATGGTTTAGGTTGGAAAGGACCTTGAAGATCATCGAGTTCCAACCCCCCTGCCATAGGCAGGGACACCTCCCACTAGACCAGGTTGCCCAAGGCCACGTCCAGCCTGGCCTTGAACACCTCCAGGGATGGGGACTCAACAACCTCTCTGGGCAACCTGTTCCAGTGCCTCACCACCCTCAAAGTGAAAAACTTCTTCCTAATGTTCAATCTAAACCTGCCCTCTTCCAGTTTGAAGCCATTCCCCCTTGTCCTGTCACTACATGCCCTAGTAAAAAGTCCTTCCCCAGCTCTCCTGTAGGCCCCCTTTAGGTACTGAAAGGCCGCAATAAGATCTCCCCGGAGCCTTCTCTTCTCCAGGCTGAACAGCCCCAACTCCTTCAGCCTCTCCTCATAGGAGAGGTGCTCCAGCCCTCGGATCATCCTCGTGGCCCTCCTCTGGACACGCTCCAACAGGTCCATGTCCTTCTTATGTTGGGGACTCCAGAGCTGGACGCAGTACTCCAGGTGGGGTCTCACGAGAGTGGAGTAGAGGGGCAGAATCACCTCCCTCGCCCTGCTGGCCACACTTCTTTTGATGCAGCCCAGGATGCGGTTGGCCTTCTGGGCTGCGATCGCACATTGCTGGCTCATGTTGAGCTTCTCGTCGATCAGCACACCCAGGTCCTTCTCCTCAGTGCTGCTCTCCAGCCATTCCCCGCCCAACCTGTAATTGTGCTTGGGATTGCCCCGACCTAGATGTAAGACCTTGCATTTGGCCTTATTGAACTGCATGAGGTTGGCTTGGGCCCACCTCTCCAGCCTGTCCAGGTCCCTCTGGATGGCATCCCTCCCTTCCAGCGTGTCTACCTCGCCAAACAGCTTGGTATCATCGGCAAACTTGCTGAGGGTGCTCTCGACCCCACTGTCCATATCTCCTACAAAGATGTTGAACAGTACAGGTCCCAGCACCGACCCCTGAGGAACGCCACTCGTCACTGGTCTCCACTTGGACATCGAGCCGTTGACCGCAACTCTTTGAGTGCGACCGTCCAGCCAGTTCTTTATCCATCGAATGGTCCATTTGTCAAATCCATATCTCTCCAATTTAGAGACCAGGATATCGTGTGGGACAGTGTCAAATGCCTTGCACAAGTCCAAGTAGATGACATCAGTCGATCTTCCTTTGTCCACCGCCGTTGTGACCCCTTCGTAGAAGGCCACCAAATTAGTCAGGCATGATCTGCCCTTGGTGAAGCCATGCTGGCTGTCACCAATCACCTCTTTGATTTCTGTGTGCCTCAGCAGAGTTTCCAGGAGGATCTGCTCCATGATCTTGCCAGGCACAGAGGTGAGACTGACTGGCCTGTAGTTCCCCGGGTCTTCCTTATCTCCCTTTTTGAAAATGGGGGTTATGTTTCCCCTTTTCCAGTCATCAGGAACCTCGCCAGACCGCCACGACTTCTCAAATATGATGGCTAGTGGCTTAGCGACTTCATCTGCCAGTTCCCTCAGGACCCGCGGATGTATCTCATCAGGTCCCATGGACTTGTGCACCTTCAGGTTCCTCAGGTGGTCCCGCACTTGATCTTCTTCTACAGTGGGCGGTTCTCCATTTTCCCAATCCTGGCTTTTGCATTCTGCATCACGGGCAGTGTGGCTGCAGTCCTTGCCAGTGAAGACTGAGGCAAAAAAGTCATTGAGTACCTCAGCCCTGTCTCTATCCCGGGTAACCAGATGACATTCAGTCATCCAAATTCCTTATCACCTTGGCATATCACCAAGAGACCACGCAACTCTAAGGTCATCAGGATCCAAAGTGAAAGATCTATTTTTTCTTGTAGATTTGTTAGGGTTGTACATGGTAATGTTTTGGGTAAAATGTAACCGGGGAAAAGGCCCTCCCCTCTTCCTTTTGCCCCCATTCCCTTTCCTTCAGACTAAATCCTGTGACAACACTTTGAGTGCAAGTCCCAGTGATGAAACACAAGTAACCCCATCCCTATCTTCCACCACATTATGAAAGAAGAAAAGAATCGAGACTGTCATTACTTTTTTATTTTTCCTCTATGCTTTTACCCATTATTTGAGAACAGAAGATTTAGCTAATTTGCCTTTCAGTTTACCAGGTCAAACACAGAAATCAGAGACATCCTCTACCTCAGGCTGGGTCTGAAAGTACTTATTTTGTCACATTACTGCCACCTTGTCACTACTTCATCTCTCCCTTCATCTCCCACGGCTTGAGGTTCCTAGTGTGCTAGTACTACTGGTTCCACTTGAATTGTGTGCTCATTCCCAGACACCCCAGTTACAGTGATGGTGAAAACAGTGCTGTACCCCTGGTGAGACATTCTCAAATTGGAACAGAGAAGACTTGGGCAGACACCATCTTCTGCCACTCCCAGCTCCGGCCAACAGAAATGATAGATGGTCATCATCTGCAGACTGGAGGGAGAAACGGAAATGGGTGGCCAAGGTGGTGGCACCTTAAGTTGCCATTGTAAGTCCTGCTCCAGTCCAGACTCAGTGCCTACTTTTTACTGTAGAGAAGTTTTGTTAATTTTTTTGATTCAGTGTGAATTGATGAATACGTGATAGAGGTATTTCTGACAAATTTCAGCAGAGATGATACACAACATCTCATTTTTACCAAGGGGCAGCAAGGCAAGTTCAACTCTGTTCCCTTGCTTCTGTTTGCCCTCCTCTATGCCACACAAGGAGTTTAGAATGGGAGAACAACATTTATTGGCCACAAGGAAGATAAATCCAAAATGAGACACTGGAGTAAAACAAAGAGTAGGAAACGTAACTGTTCTTTTAGTCACAAGCACCTGCATCTGGCTTGTTCTGGTGATCATAATCCAGCAGTATTCACAGGACAAAACATTATTTGCAGAGGCCCATTCTTAGGGACACTTGGTTGCTTAACACTCAGACCTCCAGAATCCAAACTGCCCAAGATCTGAGTGGCACTTTTAGTTTAATACCACATGTTCAATGTTAAAATAGTTGTTTCCATTTCTTCAGTCATTTAGTAGGATTCACAACAGGAAAAAACATTGGAAGCTCAGATAAATGAGCAAAGAAATGTCTTCCTTTATCTTCCCTCTTTCCCGGACCCATATCTCTTAATTTTTAAAAGCTTTTCAAAACAAAGACAGAAAGAAAGAAAAGTATTTGCTGATTTGAAAATGTTTCAATAACAGTTTTGTGTGATTCACTCATACTTGATATGTTTACATCTGGAAAAAACATTAATCTCCAGATGTGCTTTACCAGAGAACAATCACAAGCCACAGACACCACCTACCAGCAAAGACTCCATAACTAAGCAAAGTTAAAATTGAAAATCCTTTGTATACTTTGTAAATTATAACTACAAAATAGATCTGTCATTTAAACTTGCTTTTATGACAGAAACATGTACCTTTTCTGTAATCTGCAACATTCCACTTCTACCACATTTATTATGAATTCCAAGTTTTAACCCTAAAGTTTCCATACCACAACTTAAACCACCAAAAAGTTGTTATCAATATGAAATATTGAGTTCTCACATTAATGCTTCTGGATCAGATGATGAACAAGTCACTACAACCAAATAAAACCTTTTCTTCTTGAGTTAAACAGAATTTAAAAACCCTGTGTCAAGAACTTCAAGGAAAAAGCTGTGTATTCCTGTTGATTAGATTCAGTGCTTTCTGATTTTGCATTAATAACTTAGTACATTCTTCCAGCGAGGAGTAAATCCATGGTGTTTTCATAGAATGGTTAGAGTTGGAAGAGACCTTGAAGATCATCGAGTTCCAACCCCGCTGCCATGGGCAGGAGCACCTCCCACTAGACCAGGTTGCTCAAAGCCCTGTCCAACCTGGCCTTAAACACCTCCAGGGATGGAGCTTCCACAACTCCTCTGGGCAACCTGTTCCAGTGTCTCCCCACCCTCAGGGTAAAAAACTTCATAATATCCAATCTAAATCTACCCTCTTTCAGTTTAAAACCATTACCCCTCATCCTATCACTACACTCGCTGATAAAGTCCCTCTCCACCTTTCCTGTAGGCCCCCTTTAGGTACTGGAAGGCTGCTTTAAGATCTCACCAGAGCCTTCTCTTCTCCAGGCTGAATAACCCCAAATATCTCAGCCTGTCTTCATAGGAGAGGTGCTCCAGCTCTCTGATCATCTTTGTGGCCCTCCTCTGGACTCGCTCCAGCAGGTCCATGTCCTTCTTATGTTGGGGACTCCAGAGCTGGATGCAGTACTCCAGGTGGGGTCTCACGAGAGTGGAGTAGAGGGGCAGAATCACCTCCCTCGACCTGCTGGCCATACTTCTTCTGATGCAGCCCAGGATGCATTTGATTTCCTCAACAGATAATCATTCTTGTTGTCATCTTTTCTTTAATTCCCATCAATGTAGTGTAGATGCACCCCCGACCATGGTCCACCACCAACTCTCTGCAGTGTTATTCTTTTTTTAAGACCCCTACACAACTGCGCTCATGTCCACATTTGATTTTTATCTTGTGTCCCTTTTCCCATTTTGTTTATTCAATATTTCAGTAGGGGTACCCCGTTTTGCTTTTCTTCTTCCTACTTTCTGTACCTTTTCCTGGCAGCAATTTTATGTGTTGTTCCACTACCTGAGGGGGAGAAAAATCCACAAAGGAATTCTAGGTGTCTAGCTTTCACTGTCAGTCCTGATCAGTAAGCAGCTATTGCTAGAAAAGATATAATTGTTCATTAAACTGATTTTAGATGCAACAAAGATATGAGTCACATCTTTTTTCATATCTATTACAAAGTCAGCATTTTCATAAAATGCTAAGAAAAAAGGTAGACCTGCAAAACACAAAACTGGCAGAACAACAGCACCCCACGAAACAGTTGTTATTAAAAACTGATAGAAGAGAAATGCTCAATACTTTAACCTTACAGATGATGTTATCAACTCAGACTGGCAAGAAGTATGCTAACTAGCATGCTACTACATAAATATATAGCTAAATGAAGACAAACTAATCACCATGGTGTCTGGATACTGTCTCAATGAACATACCCACATTGGTGTCTGAAGAAACCCCGTAGCAGGCTGGACAACTGTGCAGCTATATACAGAAAACAGCTGCACGGGCTTGTACAGTCCAAGCCTTAAAGAGCTCCTGGTGGAGGGTTTTGGGGGGCCCAGATGTTCGTGGAATGGAGAAGACAAAAACGAAATGGCTAAAGGGGACACAGGCTATCAAGCTCTCTTATTCAAGACTACTACAGAAAGCAAAGGAGACAGGGAATGAGAGTAAACACAGACTTGACTGAGAATAATGGAGACAAATGGAAAGAGGTGCACACAGGGAAAGCTTATTCTTAATAAAGAACTGACCGTGAGTACTGAGGACTAAGATCTTGGCCTCAGAATAGTTAGTTCCATCAAAATTGAGCTCAGCTCTCAGAAGCAGTAAGACAAGCAAATCCAGTCAGTATTGGCTATTTCTAGGAAAGGAATAAAGAGTAAAACTGAAAGCATCATTATGCTGCTGTGTAAATCTACGGGCTGCTCTCACACATTGAACATTGCGTGCTGTTGAGGTCCTCTCATCTCAAACAGGGTACAGAAGAGTTGAAAGAGTTTCAGAGAAGAGCAGTGGGGATAACTAAAGTTATCAACCAGGTTTTGTACAGCTGCTAGTATTTCTTGCTCTGGGAAGGAGATGGCTAAGGTTAATGCCAGTAAAGGTCTATGGAATCATGGGAGTCTTAGAGAGAATGGATGAATCTCTCAGTAAAAGAAATGGCAGTATGAAGGGAAAACAGCAGAAAGCAATTTCAAAACAAAGCTAAAACAAGGTAAAGTTTTCTCAAACAAGATGTCGTTAGGTTGTGTGCAGAGTTCACACGGGCTACATGTGAGACAGGGCAAGTTCATGGAAAAAAATCCATTCAGACCTAACTAATACATAGAAATCCCATGCGGGCAAGGAAGTCCCTGAGCTCAGAATGGATGGAGGCTAGGTCAATACTCAGCATAAAGTAGTACTACGTACTCCAGACCTCTTCTTACCCTTTTACTTCAGCATCTCTTTTTGCTGCCATCAGAGCCAAGATACAGGTTTGCATAGATCTCTCATCTGCTCCATTATGGTTACTCTCACATTTTTCACTTGTGTATGTTCTCTGCTCAGACATTAAATGTATCACAGCTTATTTCTGAACAGCCAGTTCTTCAATTTACATTTGCAGTGATAGTGTCAGGTACAAAAGGTCGCCAGTATCTGTCCTTGCACACTACATGACCAGACAAGACCAACATAACCAGAACTCAACCTGAATGCTAATTGCCAGTATGGGACAATATATGTGCCAGATGTGCCACATGTCAGATCTCCAGGAATACCCTCTTTGCAGGGACCACACAGTCAAGTAAAATACAGATGTTGTAAATAGTACCTCTTTTAAACTGCTTACCCACAAAAAAAAGGATTTCTTAACTTTTCAGGGCAATAAAGGAAGCTATTTAAATTTAAGGAACATCACATCTGCAAAAGAGAAACTATATGTAAAGTCCATGTTCCATATTTCTCATCTACAAAATACATTCTGTTCCTTTGACTTACTCATAGCAAACTGCAGCAAGAAAACAAGCAATTTAGGGAAAATCTTCTTCCAAACTGAATATAAAGAATTATTGCTTCTGTTGTCAATTCCCTTCTCCTGAAAATATGAGGAAGAGTTGCTTACTGACAAGGTCCAGTGCAGGTAGCCCCACTGCTCTGTTTTAGGCACCAATGACCAACAAAATACACAAGCAAACATCCTATGTTATTGGGAAAGGAATGCCCTTTCACACATTCGAAAACTAAATTGCCCAACTGATCACAATGCCAGCTCACAGGGCATACACCATTCATCATAAAAGATCTGAATTTTTCTCTCTGAAACACTTACGAGTACACAGACCATTCATTACTTAAGAAGTAATTGCAATAAACAGATTTCAAAATGCTTATGGCCATAAGCAGACATCAAAACAATACATTAATCTTCATCAAAAAGCCAGGCACAAGGAGGCAGTTATCATAATTGATACCAGGGACAAACCAAGGCCTCAGCCTCACACAGGAAGAGAATAACGAAGTCAGGTATTTTCAACCAGACTGGGCCTGATTAATTTAGAGCAGTTAGGGGCCGGCTGATGCAATGCCATGCAATGTTAATAACTGTCTTTCAGCTCTTGCAGAGCACAGATGAAATCTTAAAAGATGAGAAACTGCACAAATAGTTCCTATTATTTATTAAAAAGGGGAAAAAGGAGTGTCAGAGAATTATAGACCCATCAGCTTAACTTCAATTCCTGGAAAAATAATGGAACAAAGAGGTTATTTTTAAGCATTTAAATAAAGCAGCGAGATGAGTAATAACCAACAAAGAAGCCAACACTGAAATGGCTTACATGGATTAGAACTGAACATAAATCAACAATCTCAAGCTATTGCAAACAAGGTAAACATCATACTGGGACACATAAACAATAGTAATCTTTCCAGTCTACTCAACACTAGTAAGGCCCTGGAGTGCTCTCTCCAGTTTGTATTCCATTTCAAGATGGATGTGGGTCAAACTGAAATACGACGACTAGTGCCATGAGGATTGTCTACAAAACACGACCAACAAAAAGAAAAAATGGATGACAACTATGCCTGCTTAGTCTGAAGGAGATTAGGCATGGACTGAGAGCTAGTGTTCTTCAAACACTCAGGTTTCAGTGAATGAAATTTTCCAGGGTGGCAGATTAGGCAAGGGTCTATTGCATATGATATTGCACAGATACAGCTAATGCTTCTTTTCCCAGGGTGAAACAGGACCTCTTAAGATCTTTTCCAGTCCCTTGATTCTATGAAGAAAACAACCATCCTTCCACCATTGTATGTAAAATCCCAAAGCTTAGAAATAAATCCTTCAACACTAACAATTGCATATAGCTACAATTAGGGAAACTGCAGATTTTCATTCAGCCATTCCTTCCACTCATCAATAATCCTGTTTCTGGAGCTGGAACTATTTTCAGATTTAAACAGCAATATGCAACCTTTGCTTCCTGTGGCTGTAACCTTTGACTCAGGTTCTAACTTTCTTCCAATAACATAAAACTCCCAAACCCCCTCTCTTCAGCCTAATAATACCCTCTAATATTCTGTTCTTTTCTTCATAAAACTTTGTTGACCTTCTGTCAATTACTAACCTCTAGAGCTCCCAAACAAAGGGCCCACTGTACCCTTTGATTCAGCTGCCAATCTGATTACTTTGGCTGGGGGAGGCAGGCTGCCTGGGTTGCTGAATCAGGGCCTTTCATTGAAATTTCTCTTTTCCAACATCTGCAGCCCCTGGCAACCAATTGCAGAGTGGGCTTGGCAGACCTGTAAAGGGTGGTGAATAGTCTACAAAAGATGCAGTTTGTAGCATAAAATCAGTGCACCCTTTTCATAGTGATGGCAGATTAGAACCTCGACAGCACACGCTGCTTAACTGCTGCAGCTTCACATAAAAATAGCTGAAGGTGGGGGAAATAACCTGCACTTTTTGTTGCAGTTGCTCTACTCGGATAACTGTGAATCTGAAAAACACGCACTTCTCAGCTTGCTGTCAGCTCGCAAAGCATACTATTCACAGGACAGTACGTTAACTAGTTAATTTAAATTTATTCTTTAGCCATCCAAAATTCCTTAAAATTACTTTCAGTTAAATTTGTAGTAATAAAAAGCTCTCACTATGAGACCATTAGAAAGGGAGTAAGCTTTTCTAAGCCTGCTCTGTTATAACACCAAAATAACATGAAATAAGTATATTTAAAGTAAAACCAACACCAGCCTGCAAGTCACAGAACCTTCAGAAAGCTGGTAGAATACACAGACAAGAAACCTTTTAAAAGAGCCAGGGTTGAATTATACAGAATAAATTCCCACAATTTATAAGCAATCCTTATTGAAGCAAATCTCTTGTTCCATTAGTGTGAATCTTCCCCTCTTCAGTTTTAATTTCCATGTAACTAATAGCTACATTGAAATGGTTTCATTTCAGTAAGTATCAAGAAACACACTCTGTTGCAAAATGTGGGAACTACACAAGGGGACAAAGGCAGATCTGAAGTTTATGATCTGTAGCAATGAAAAGGGCTTCATTATTTGTGTTGGACAGAAAATTTATCATTGATTTAAAATAAAACTCCAAGCAAACACAAATGTTAAACCACCTTCATTATGCACAGTGAGACCTCTGCTTTACAAAGCTGCTTTACAAATTTCACACGGTTCCTGCAGGAACTTCCTTATTTCATAAAATAATCCTTATTAATCTACCATCAAACCACTCTAAAACACAGTAAAGCAAATCAGCTGGCTACCAGCACACAAATGCAGAGAAGGAATGACTCTTGATTTCTACTTAGAGCTGCAACAAACCTCCGAAACAGAAAAAAGTATACTGAAGATGCATTTTATCTTCTATAGTCATCAGCCAGGCACACCGAGTACTTTGAAGTCAGTGTGAAAAGAACAAAATCAGATAAGTCATTTAAAATATTATTACTAGGGATTCAAACACAGGCTTTAATGAATATGTTGATTTATTTCAATGCCTTATACTATTAATGCATATTTTACATTAACCACACAGCTGCATTTTCAATTGCACTGTCAATCTTTACCCTTTCATTATACAGCCCTCTTCATTGAGCTTAGCTATCAAACAACTAGATTCGTTCTCCCGAAACTCATGTTTCAGGAGAAACTCTTAAAATGAGAGTTCAGAAATGAGTGAGACAAACCAAAGATAAAAATTTATTCAGATTTCATTCACAGAGGAACCTTCATTAACAGCTGTTGCAACATTACAGTAAAACAAACAGAATCCATGGAAAAGAAAATACTCATTTTAAGTCGCCATTTTCAGTGCCCAACCAACTTCGGAAGATGATAAGCTTTGGATTATAAATGAGTCTACTAATTCACAGCCAAAACACTCTTTTTATAAAGCTACAGTGAAGTCCAGCTCCTCTTATTTCACAACACAGAGTGGAGATCATTTAACAGGAACGCAGCCTGCACGAAGGAATATCCAAATCCTATTTTCAACTCTTAGGCCTTCCTGCGAAGTCCTGGGCAAGTCACCTCAGGCCAGATTGCTAAAAGCATTTGATGCCAAAAGATGCAGACAGATGTCTACCAGGACTCTCAAAAGCATGTGGGCACCCAAATCTCATGACTGCAATAAATATCCCTTAATCTTTTGTACCTCAGTTGCCCAGGGGCTGAGAGGGGGAAAGGTTAGCTCCCTGATGTGGTTCCCAGTGCAGCTGCAGGAGTGTTTGAGTCAGCGCAAGGAAGGGAGCAGCATGGAAGCAAGAAGCTGGGGCAGAGAAAAGGCGGGAGTGAGTTTTTTGATGACTGTGGTGATTTATGCCACTTTCAACTGATCATGGAATTCCAGACTTAAACCTTATTCCTGCACACTGCAGCAGAGAAACCTTAGTCACTGCGGAGCGCTAGCTTTGCTCCTAGTAAAGGAAGGCAAAAATTAAAGCAGTATTTGGAAACAAATAAAGATGTAATTATGCCAATAAAACTGTTCTGAATGTTTAATAAGTAAGAATGAACTCCATGGCATTTACAGCATAAAATACTTGAGGCTTTTTAAACCACAAATGCATTTCAGTGTCATTTCTAATTTAGCAACAATGGAAGTAAGTCTACTAGCTATCACAAACATAGCTTTCCTTTACGACTATATATTGAGCAGTCCAAGTCAATATACTGAGAACCATAAAAAAGCCTTGAACCACGGAAAAAACACGAGTCATTCTGGATTTCATAACAAACAGTCTTTGTCAGCAATATATTATGCTAAAAGGGGAAAAAAAAGTGAACCAATTGTAGGTACATTCCAAAGCTCTTCACCACCTTGGCTGTAAAATCACAGTTTAAACACAACCAATAGAGGCTCTGAACACACCTGCAGTAGCTCAAAGAACACCAAGCAACATGATAATTATCCATGGCATTATTACATGATTGATTATTTTACTGCTTCTGGCTGTGAGAACAAAATAGTCTCAACCAAAAGGTTGAAAATAATAATGATTTATGAGTATAACACTCCATCAACTGGGATAAGCAACAATTTTCACAGTGCTCTTTTTTTCTGAAAAATAATTTAGAATCCAAAAATGCCAGTCCTGTTTGCAGCCTAGGGCTGAAATCTTTAAGACTCCAATTCAGAAAAACACTCTTAGTCAGACAGACAGTTGAAAATGGGCTTATTTCTAAGCACAGTCTTAAATGCTTTCCTATATTTGAAACAAAAACTGACATTAATCTCCCTCAGTCTAGGTGGTAACATAAAAACCGCAGAGATCACAACTGAGTGTAACAGAATACAGTAGAAGCTGCTACTACCTATCCTAATGGTTATTCTGACTGGGTTGGCAACTACAGGCAGTGGAACTACTGTAAGTGTAAAAAAACCTTCTGACAGTTTCTTGAGTTTTCACTCTCTAATTGTACTTCAAAAGCAGAAATTGCAGCACCAGTCTTGGAATGTAGGGTGGTTACAGCCAGCCACTTTGCTCTCCAGAAAATAGTGAGAGTAAACAGCACGTTCGTATTAATCCGAGCATTTTTCAAATTATAAAAGTACTTTTAGGTAAGTATTATAACCATTTTCCTGACAGAAAGGATACAGTGGACACCAATGAATAATTAGTTCTCAAACCCCAGTGCCTGATACTAAACACTAATTTGAGAAACACGGGCACCCAGGCAGGAGGTGTGGGTTACCAATATTCTAAGAAACCAAGGCTGGCAAACAAGCCGATGATACGGCAATATTCATCCTTAAACAAAATCATTAAATAGATGCTTATGTTCTTTCCTATCCCCAAGCATCAGAATTTTTCAAAAGACCCAAAGAGATAGAAAAGTACACTTCTGGCTATCTGGAGGTCTACCTGCCCACTTTGGATTTGTCTCCCCTAAGTCATATTAGAACATGATTTTACAAAGTTACGCTGCTAATACATAAACCCGAATACTGTGTTCAAAGAGAAGCAGCTACTCATTAGTCAAAATTATTTATTTCTATAGGTTTTGCTCATGACCTGTTGGCATAAAGTTAAATACACCAGATTCAATTCTTAGGGCAAATTTCTTTTTAATGCAAAGTATCTTGGTTTCTAGATCAAGTGCTTAAAATTCTTAATTTTCTACTGGAAGTCTTTATAATGAGTAATTAGTTATGGTCTATATACACAAAAAAAGAGTAATTCATCTCCCCCACTACCAATTCATCTTTTACTCATGCCTATGGAGCAAATATGGAGGGAGCAAGTCAGTGTGTAGGTGGTGCATCCAGGCAAGTCAAAAGTGAGCACTCCCAACACTTGTGACCAGATCAAATATTGTTGGTGACCAAACATCATGTGAGTTTGTGTGTGTGAGTGTGCGTGCATGCATATTTACCTGTATATGTAAAAAATGGAGGACAAATATAAGAAAGTATGCCAGGACGTACAGGAAACTAATACCTGACCTATATTTTAGACAAATAGAAAAATTGAAAAATGCAAACCAGTTATTCTAACTGAAAGTTTTCAAGATAAGTTATTGATTTGTTTTAGTAGGTTTTTCCACATTTTCACAGTTACTTATATGGAATTATTTATTTAAGTAACATTTATAATAAAGTTTAAATAATATTTATATTTGTTTCATTTAAGACTAAATATCTAAACCACACAATATTTCTGCTAATGAGCTGCTTGCCCAGTCTAGATAGGAAAAATCTTTTTTTTCCTACTGCAGAAGCTGTTTGACTTCTTGGATTACAGCTGAATGCATACAGTGAAGTCATTAGGGTTGTCTGCTCTGAAAGAAATTCCCATTTCCGTTTCTCCTGTTGTTTAAACTACTTTCACTGCTACAGGGAAAAAAAATAGTGCAGTTGCATAAGTGGACTTTGATACAGTTGCTCTTTGCTCTTTGTCTTTAATTAACAGAGCCAAGCAACACTTTTCTGCATGAAAAGAGATGGGATATTACTTGCTTATACTCTCCTCAAAAACAGTAATAAAAAAAAGAGTAGAGCCCAGCGGTGGAAAACAGAGTGAGCAGAGTGCTTCCAGATGTGGATACATGCCGTTTTCAGTGGGTGGACAGTGAAAGAACTAAATGAAAACCTGATCACAGTCCCACTGACGCTAGCCAATATGGCCACCTCCAAACGACATAGTGATGCACAGGAGACCCTTTCTGCCATACACAGCTGCATGCAAAGCAAGGAGCGGCTTCCCTAACCCAGCGGTGCAGAGCACAGCTGGGCACGCACGCACAAGCAGGCGGCCTCAAAGCCCTTGGCAGTTTCCACCCAACTGCTGCATACTTCCCCAATCCAGGCAGGGATTTCCTGAGCTCCCACTATCATTCCTCATTATCCAGTTTAATGATTGTAGCTGATACTAATCACAAGATCAGTCTTAACCATTTTATTACAATTTTGTTTTGGCAACAAGATTCAAGGCTGCCACACTGCCATTTTGAGTCCTGGAAGCAACACTTGGGTAAAGTGCACCTTCAAAGTTGCAACTTCCCATCAAAGAGCTCTGAATCTTCCATGTATAAACTCCTATTTTGCAAACTACAAACTTTCGCACCTTTTTGTTACTCTGATGGCAGGACTGATGTAGTTTTTTGTTCATCACATGGGTCAGTTTTGTTTCTACATCATAAAAAACTGTGGCTGTAAAACACCTGTTTTCATGACACGTAGGCAAGAAAAAACACAAGAAAAAGCCTGATTTTAGATTGCAAGGTTAAATCGTCGCACTGAGCCATGACCTCAAATTCTTACTTATATATTGAACAAATTTTGTCTGAAAGTCTCAAGCAGCCACAGCTGAGATTTCATAGAAGTGTTTTCAGAAACACACTCACTCAAAGCGATAGCCTCTTATTTTTAAAAAATGCGACAAAAAGCTTACATCTGTGAGTAAACTATTGCAGTCACAATCATAGATGGGAGCGGAACAAGCTGTGTGGAACCAGCAGCATTTACTGCTGGAAAATTGGTTGGTTCCACCCCGAAGTGCGAAGTGCGCAAAAGCTGACAGCTACCCCAAGCAACTGCCAAACATGCTGGTCTTCATTCCTAACACTTCAGAGCCCTCAGCTGTGGGATTGAAAAAAGGTTGCATTTTAAGGAAGAAGAATGGTCTTCATAGTGAGAATTAAAATTGGAACATACTTGTATTCTGTTTTCATGCATTTTATTATGTTTCAACATTTGAAAATATACATAGCAGGTATTCTGCTCAGATCCAAATGTTACTTTTATATTTGATACATTCCCTTGCAACCACTGTTTACTTAATCAAAGTGGACAGCTGTGGTTTTCATTATCCTTAAGCAAATATTTGCACAGGTATTACTTACTTGTGTTATACATTACCATAAAGTTTTGCAAGCAAAAGCCAACCATGCCAATCTAAATGTCCTCACATATGAACTTTTTGTAACGAGTGTGAGCAATTGCCAAATAAATTGTTTCAAGTGTATAAGCAGTCGCCTTCCTTTATGTTAGTCACGGACAGCTTTAAAACTGCATTAGCTCCAAAAGTATAGAAAGACTGGTAACACTAATAAGCAGGAGAGGATGCTAGAACCAGAATAGATCTGTATACACAGCAATCAAAGCAGCCATTATAGCAGAGAACAAAATTAAGAAATTACATGATTTTAGGTACTTGTAGGGATCTAAGACTTTTGTTGACAATGAGGCTTCAATGGAAGTGTTCCATGTTGTGTGATGTACATGGAAGCAACGTATGCATAGTTGGCACTTACTGCGCCATGGAAAGACAGAAAACTGCTGAGCTTAACAGGCAACTTTTTAAGAGCAAATGCTCTTCTTTGTTCTCGATACTGGGTATATGCTAAAATATTAACTGGGTTTCCTCTGGTATTAAAATAGAATTAGAATCAAAACTTTGCATCCTTGCTTGCACATGTAGTCAAACCTCTTTCCCCACACTATATGAATTTCCTAGATCTGGCTTGTACAGAGCCCGTCAGATAATTACCTGAGGTACTGCGCATGCTGTGATCTGCAGTATTTGGCACAGCAGCTGATTCAGAGAGGGAACTGCCAGAAATGGTGAAAATGGTGGTTTGAGCTCAGCACGCCCAAATCAGGGTCTCAGTCAAAATCGAAAGGAGTCAAGCGGTAGGAGTGATAGTGGTATGCCCAGTCAAACAGGCCGGAAGAGGGAAACTCATTACAGTACAAGACAGTTGGCTGGATGACTTCAAAGCAGAGTGCATTTCTTCTCACTCGTCTGACCATTTTGCTGCCACTAGTCAATATTAACATGAGGGCAACAGTTTGTTTCCCATCAAAAGCACAAATTTCCTGTTATGAAATAAGCTCAGTTGCTTGAGTTCAACTTGACAAAGCTCCACATAACAGAAATGGTTATCTGATGATTGCCTGGGGGCTCAGCCTCCTTTATAGTAAATAACATTTACATGACAAAAGACTACCATAAAAATTAGCAACCACAAGCTATCTTTGCTAGCAGTCACAGTAGTGCCATCATTGAAGTTGTCAGACGTGATCTGTCATGGTATGGAAGACCAGGAAAATTTCTTACATCCGCCACTAGTTTCATAAAAACAGAGCTTTTTCTTCTCTAGTACTATGAGACACTAAATTCTCAGCACGTAACTTTTTTAAATGTTAGTTATTTACTATTTTTTTTTGTGAGCATCCAGCTGTTTCCTCCTCACTCTTAGGGGGTATGTGAGAATCTGTATCTTCCTATAACAATATTCAGCTACAGCCAAATTTTTAAATCTTGGCAGAGCACCTGCCTTAGGTAGCAGTTACTATGCTACTAAAGGTATGGGAGGTTGTTTTTCCTGGTATTTTCCTGGTACGTATGCATGTTCCTATTCTTTGGGAAAATACTTTGGCAATTCTGTTCAAGGCGCCAAGTGAGATGCTAACCACAACCTAACCATTAGCTGTCTGCTGTGGCACTGAAGAAATGCATCTTTGAAAAGACTGAAAGTGCACCACACTTTCTATCACTAGTCATGAAATTAAGAATACACTGGGAAAAAGCTTCTCTGGATCTTCCACTACATCTAATTTTACTGCCTCTTAGGTTTTCTACAAAGCAACCAACATGAAAGAGACATGGTGATTTACAGTCCAGCTCTATGAATGTAGATAAGATCTGGTTAAAGATCTAAAACAAAACAAAGAACTCTGTTTTACTCTTGGAATGGCTTCTCAAATATTTAAAACTACTATGACCCAGAAAGCCAACTGATTGATATATTGCCCTTGACCTTGTCATTCTTGGCTAGTTTGTTTTTCTCTACTCTGTCTCTGTATTCTGTCTTGTATATATTAATCTGAAATACCTAACCTCACTCATTTGATAAAGTAAGCACTGTGCAGATAATAGGTTATTAAGTGCTCTGCTCAGTTACTTGGCTGTCCATAAGTATCTCTGCAATATGGCAGAGACATCATTTTTGCTAGTATGACTTTTCAGAAGAAAAATATCATTATAAAAGCCTATTAAGATACCTCCTAGGATAATGAAAGTCATACCTGAAAATATTGTAAGAATACTTATTTTCATTTTGTTTGTTTATTAAATGAAATTATATATTATTTGCATTTTCTCCTACTTGGAAAAAATGTACAGTAAATAATTTTATTCCTCGAAAAAGAAAATTCTCTGTATATTTATAAACATAACTACATCAAATAAAACTGAAAGGCAGTCAAACTGCTAATGCAAGAAATCTAGTTATAACACAAGGTAAATTAACTCCATTTACTCCTTACACTTGCCCCACTAGCACAACATATACCAGTCTTCGTAACAGAGAGAAGCAGTGGTAAATTTGAACATGCAAACATGACATGTCAATCTAAATATAATAAATGAACACAAAAAAAATTTACTGTGGAAATAGAGAAAAGAACACAGGCTGCACTACGTATACGTATTTCTCCCTCCCATTTTTCTCATCTTCTGCACAAAAATAAGTCTTCAAAAAATCCAACCCCTCCCTCCAAGAACTGTAAAAGAATCTAAATTTCACAGCTGATGCAGAAATTGGAAGATAAATCAGAATTGACTATCTGGCACTGTAATTCTTGCATGCTTACAATTGGTAATAGGAGTCTGAGAAAAGAACAATAACAGATTAAGTCCTTAATTGGCATAAATCTCTTTCCAGGAAAAAGTTCTACAAAATGGCAAAAGTAAAATTAAATTATAATGACAAAGAAGGAGATTCATAGACCACAAAAGTCAGCTTTAAGGAACGCATATTCTTGCCACAGCACAGCAACTCAACTTTTAGCAGTCACAGAAGGACTGAATTCCCTTACCATAATCCACCCTTCTACTGATCACTTTCCATGAGACAAAGGCTACCACAAACTTTCAGCCACTTGGTTTGGCAGGACTTTGTGAAACTACTTCATAAACAGAAGAGGCAACATATATACTGTATTATGTTACTGTAACAAGGCTTTTAAGCAGATTTGAAGTGACCTTATTGGCTTGAGCCATAAAACGGTAATTCTTAGTGGACTTACAATTTATGGTAAAAATTGACTTGAGCAACAGCCCCCTGCTGCTTTAGCTACTACAGAAGGCTATACCATATTCTGATTTACTGCATTCTGATTGCTATACTTTTAATGTATTTTTTAAAAGAAATTTATAACAATGCTATTAATAGAGGTCCAGTTCAATGACAACAAGCAAGTCAATAACCAAACACTTTCATATGCACTTTGCTTTTCAAATAAAGAATCTAACACTCAACGCCAACCTCAAAGTGCTAGCATATCAACTACGACTATTATTTCAGCTAGGTTAGTATAAGATCCAATTATGTCAGTTCACCGCAAAAGTGTGCCTAATGAGGTATATTGAGCAAAATCATTTACTACAGGATACAAGTATGATTGAACTTCTGTAGTTTTCCCATATTCCAGTGACTAAGCATTCAAAAGAAGCAGCTTAGGTGCAGTCACGCTTAAGACAGAATAATTAAGTAACGTGAAGCCTTTATATTAAGTTGACATTTTCCTCCACAGACTTTCTAGCTAAGGTTTGTGAGAGAAAGAGCTCAGGAAGACTAGGCATAGGTTGGCAAACAACAGCTGGAGCAAAGGCTGTAATTACTACTCAACCCACTTCAGTCAACCAGAACATAAAACAGGCTGATCAAAATCTAGACTTGCTTGGAGGACGTCTTGAGACTTAATTATAATTCAGTACCAATAGGAATGGAATTATTCAATGCCGCATCACATCAACCTTTTTCGTAGTATTAGACTCTGCAATTTTCTGAGAGTTTCTGATATTTTAGTTGTGGGAAATCTTTTCAAGAGTAAACACGATGCGTAACCAATTTGAAGATGATTACAGTAGTTAAGGATAGAAACAAATAAGCTTGTGTCAAAAATTCATGTTTTAATTCTTTACTACACCCTGTATAATGGGGCTAAAGAAGCATGTCTTTAGGATGGAAGAATATTCAGATTTCAAAGGCTTCAAAAATAAGATGATTTAAGAAAAACACTTGTATTCATATTGTCTCTCAAATACTGTAGACCAGAAGTGATTAAGACGTAAATGTTTACAATCCAAAGCATTTGAAAATGTCTTTTTTATTATATTAGCAGAAAGCAGCTGCTACACCTAAGAGAATGTTAAGGTTTTTGGTAGTAAACTTTTTTTTTCTTTTCTTCATGGGGAGTATAGGGGCATTAATCGGAGTCCATGCATTTACTTCAAGCTGCAGCTTGTCAGGAAACATGGTGTAGTAATTCTTGTCTCTGTCATTCTTTCACCTTTAAGTCTTCATTTCAGTCCAGAGAAACAGACAAAAATGCTTTACCTCCTGTTCGTACCTGTGAACCCCTAGCTATGGTTGAGGTCATTATTTTTATTATGCATGGAAATAATTAAGAAATTCTGACAATAATTTCCCAGATCAGCTCCTCAGAAGGTGCCATACAAACACACACATCGGGTAACATTTTTGAGTAAGGTGGGGGAGTGCATGAGCCACAGAGTACAGTGCAAAAAACCACAGTCTTCACAAACTGTATCGGCGACCTTTTCCTCTTCTGTATGTACGTAAGGCTTGCTGCTGTTGGAAATGAAGAATCAGAGGGGGTATCACCATCACATTGACCGCTGCTTATGCAAAGGACCTCTGAAGTTGCTACTTACCATTCAGAAGCACTTTCATAATCCCTTCTACCACTAAAATTAATAGGGCCATTAATTGTTTTCTTCCTGCTTGCATTTCCCCACTTGGATGTTCTTTTCCTAGAAGGGTGAATGCTTAGGTGGCAACCGGTACCCCAAAAAACATGGGTGGACAGTCTATTCAGAAACAGCAGAGCTGCTTTTTGTGAGACGTGTCACTGTTGTATTGCAATAAATAAAGTGAAGGTTCAGCAGTCTAATCAAAGTAGGTAGTTAAAAAAAAAATAGCACTTTTATAGAGAAAAAAACACACCCTGTGAACTAACAGAGATTCTCACTGTGAGTGTTTCAAAACAGGCAGCTAAGAAGACACCCCTGCTTTAATTCTGTAGCTTCACTCAGTAACATAGCACAGCACCTGGGTAGTTTATGATTGCTTGTGTAGTCATATTCTCAGACTAACTGACAGTATAGACTACAGTGTTCCTGTAAATATTCTGGACAAGAGCCAAAAAATATGAATCATTCTCTGTTTATTTAAAAAATTCCCTGGACCAAGGATACATTTCACCTTGGTGTGCTCATGGTCAGTCTGCCCCCTCTCTCTTTCCATCCATCTTTCCCTCTTCTCCTCCCCTCCCACTCTCTCCCCTTCTCCCCCACCCCAAGGAAAGCTCTTAACTTTCCTTGTGTTTTACTTTACCAATTTAAGCCAAAGGACTTGCACAGACCCTAGACAAAATATTTAAATTTGCTAGCTTAAAGTTAGATCTTACAAAGTTATGTTCTTACCAAAACTGACTGAATTTCTGAGGTGTTGGTTAAGCCATTTTCCACTGTGGTTCACTGAAGTTACAGGTGTGTGGTTAACTTTAGAGTGGAGAACAGAGCCACTTCCATTTACAGCCTTAGATATGGGGACTTAAAGGCTCAAATCTGAAGATCTTAAATCTCTTCAGATAGCTAAGCATAAGAAAGAACAAACTTTTTAGATTATAATCTAATTAGAAGCACACTTCTGATTCAACTAGCTTTTAGTACTGAATTAACTTTAAATCTTAACATGTGAAGAAATAAATTTCAGTTAATATCTTTTGCCCTCCTATTCTTCTTCCTTCTTAGTTTTATCCAGGGAAAAGATGTTTATGACCAGATTTCTCTAAAATGTTGACTCATCACTCATCATGCAGTAGAGTACTGCACTCTGTTTACAGCACTGCAAAGCTTAATGCGTTTTGTGGAATTTTTTCTGCCAGATGTTGCCCTATTCAAAATTTGTACACAGCAAAAGAAGCATAACAGCGAAGTCCTGCCTTTTGGCAAAGTGACAAAATAGACATACATTAAATGTCGGCTTTCCAGAGTTTACATCACTCACACCCCTCAGTCTACAAGGACCTACAAATTACAGCTGTCGAAGTTTTTGCATAACCTAAACTTTCAGCTCTAGAGAACCCTTACTTGTCTACATTTATTTATATTCTTGGTAATGGAGTGGTTCATTATTTATACTAGCTGTTTAAACAGTAACTGGGTTGTTTTAGGAATTGTGCATTTGTGCAGACATGGACTGTGCATTATATGTATCTGAAGAAAATCAAGATTCATCAACCAAAGTAATTTAACTTAAATTTGTACAATCATGAGACTAAAATATTTTTCTCTAAAATCTTTTGCAATAGTTTTTGCAAGAAAACGATGCAGATTAAATTAATTCTCACATCTACTAGTCATGTTGCTTGACTGTTAGGACTTAACATTGTTAAATCTATAAACAGACATTGCTACATTTTCAAGTCTCCTTTCATTTTTAAAAATGTGTAACTTTGTGCATGTGTAAACAACAGCTCTGGAGACATGTGTTATGGAAGAGTTATTACCTACATACTAAACAATCTCCTAACTGAACTTAAAACCGAGACCGGCGCTCTGCAGACCTTCAAAAATAGAAATGGGTGAACCTTTTCAAATAGAGAGCCTTTTGATCTTGGAGATTCACAATGCGCACAGAAGTAGCAGGAACTCTTGCATCTCTTATCTCCACCATTTTGAATGCATGTTTCCTTTCAAAATTGACTACATCAACAGAATTGATCATTATTTGCAGGCAATTGGAAACCTGGACTGTGTATGAATGACAGATAGTCTGTATTATACCGTAAAGAGAGTGTTAACATAGGTAGGAGCATGCTGTATGTGCATAAATATGCACACAGTAAACATTAATTTGGATTTTTTCTTTCTCCAGTCCCATTCCTCCAGTA
Organism: Anarhynchus alexandrinus; assembly: GCA_008711295.1. NCBI lineage: Eukaryota > Metazoa > Chordata > Aves > Charadriiformes > Charadriidae > Anarhynchus > Anarhynchus alexandrinus. The sequence goes on along the minus strand of VUYV01000228.1, from coordinate 1,391,437 downwards.
TCTTTTAAGCATGTACCTTTAGGGAGATATTCAGTAATGGAGAAATTCAAGTAATTTTCTGAAAACTAGTTCAAAATGTTAATAAAACAGCATTCCAGATCCCACATTTCGGAGCTTAAAAGCTTCTTAAGGGTTTCATGCTAAAACACTGGTAGTGGCCACGTACCCAGCACAAAGGTGAGTGTTTATGACCTCGGTGAGATGGCATTTCCATTTCCTTTAATGAGCCAAGACATCAGACCTGGACTCTTAACTAATGCTTACACAGAAGCCACCCCTGGGACACTACGTCTGTGTCTCCGGAAGCAAAGGAAAGTAGGTGTGGAGAAGGGGTGGGGGGAGATGGAGACAGGGAGTTAGAGAAAGTTTTGCATAACTAGACCAAGACAATGGTGGTAACTGTGGTGTGGCTGATCTTTGGGGCAGAAAGAAGAGGAAGAAAGCACAACTGTGAAGTTTTGCCCTGGGAGTTGCTGGTGGCTCCAGTATTCCCTAGCTCTGGGTAGCACTGTATGTGTTTCTGTTCCAAAGACTGAGAACATCAACAGCCCTGGTCACTGCAAAATACTGATTTCCAATTTGCTGTCTCTGAACAATAGTGCTGGTTCACAGAGCACAGTGTTTTTTCCAGAGTCGTTTGGATTTTGAGTTTGATGGGATGGCAGAAGCATGTGTTACCCTGGCTTCCCTGCCATAACATTTAATACCGGCAATGACAGTAAAACCAAGGTGCCAACTATACCAGAAATTATACAGAGTATTTAAAAGCAGCTTGTTTACTCCTATGATTCACTGTTAAGTAAACAGACACATCTCAGACCTACAACACATGTGAGCCACAAAGTTAAACCTCTGCCTCACCACAATCGCGAGACAGGCTCTGGTGTTTAGCCCAAGGCTCTCAAAGCATGCAAGTCTCCTGAAGGGAGAGTGGAGATTGGCTGGTGAGTGCGGAAGGGCATATTTGCCAGCTGTAAGGTCCACATCTGGCTGATCAGCCACCCCCCTTGCCAAGCAGCATGTGCTGCAACTTCACTGTGGCAAACCAAACAAGAAAGAGGAGAACGTCCATATAGAGATGAATAAAAAGAAAGGCAGGAAGGCAAAGGGGAGGCTGGGGACCTGGGGAAGTCTGGAGGAGTCTTCAGACGGGAATGGGGAGCTTGGATATGGAGGGACTGCAGGACTCTAGGAGAAAAGCTTAGATGTAGTGGTGTATGTGTAGAGGGAAAAGAGGTCCCAGCGGGGAAAAACAGAAAGCCAGCTGGTAAATGAAGTTCTCAGCAGAAAACCTACCCGCTTGTCTAGTACAACCATAACATCCTTTAAACCTATCACCTAAGCATCCAGTTTTGGCCTGCGTAGCCTCAACTACTCTAACCTTACTGTCACGGATCAGAGAAGGTTAAAAGTAAACGAAGCCTTGGAAAAGCCTTTAGAAGATCGATGATAAAAGAGTTAAAGTGGAAAATAATCCATGGCATTTGAAATATAATTTGGTGGTCCCAATTAGAAAGCCCTTGATGGGTAAGATACACAACATCAAGTGCGCAACTGCTTTGCTCGAGGATATTCATAATTTGAAGTGGTACATTGCTTTGTTTTTAATCCCAGGCTGAAAAGATTGGGTCTGCCTGAGCACTAGCATTGAGTTTATTTTCAGAAGAAAACACTAATATCTTAATTTGCAGGCAAGAATGAGAGATGTTTGGGTAAAATATTTTTTAACTACAAGAATAATTAAATGTTGGATGGTTAATCGTCTTCCTGGAGCTTTTCAATTTCTTAATTAATATCTGGGAAAAGCTATTAGCTGCAGCTCATTTCTTGCAGCTGTAAAGTGCTGTAAAGTGCCAGACTGAGTCATTTCATTAACTACTGTTTTTGAAAAAACAGTTTGCTATCTAGTTCTATAAAGTCATTCAACCTCCTGGTAGCACATGTGAGGAAACATAAACCAACCCAAAGCTTCCCCATTCACTGTTTCTGAGAGCAGACCGACAGCAACAGAACCAAAAAAAGGGAAGGGGAAAAGTGTGCATGGTTTATATATGATCTCTTAGCTTTTGTCACAAGGAAACGTAATCTGCACATACAACAAATTATGGTCTAGTCAAAATGCTCGTGTATCTGAGGTATCTGCCTCAGCTTCAAGCAGGGTTTTAGGTGTAATCCACAAGTTCGTAAGACCTATGCAACCAAGTTGTTCCACAAGCAGAATAATGGAGCTTCTGCTGTTATGGAGAACGAAAACATAACTTTGGATAAAACAGCCATACAGGTAGCCGTGATTGTTTATTGTCTTGCTTATACCAAGCGACAAAAGTGCCAACAGAGAGCCAAAAGGATTTTAAGGAAGCAGAATTTTTAAATGTCTTTGATTCTTAATAGCCTATAGTTACCACTTAACATGCTGAGGTATCAAGTAGATGCAAGAGCTGTGTCTGACATAAGAAACAGGATATTAAATACAGGCATTTATTCTTCTTAAATCAACCAGTCCAGTTCTCTAATGCTACACATGCTAGTTTATGTGTGAAAAAGTACTACAGACCCTCATCATTCATTATAATAATCATAGAGTCCAAACACTTATTTTCTTTTGAAAAACAGCTTTATAATAAGTAAGCAGTACATTTTAACCTCAGAGTAACATGCCTCAAAACATCTTCTTTCATTAGTATGGTTTGTCATTTTACAAAAATATATACTAAGGCTATTTGTATTCTACACAAAGCTAGAATGTAGGACTTGAAATAGAACACTCAACATTTAGGGTAAAATATGTACATTTCAATTCCGAATGAGGCACTAAATCAGCCAAAACTTGCTTCTGACAGACTAGTGATGAATTATAGGATTTTCAGTAATCCTCCAATAAACAAAGTGAACACTGTTCTTATGCAGGAACTGCTGGTTAAATCACACACGACATAGATCTGGTATTCTTGCTGGAAAATATGACATTACTTTGATTGTCAGACAGCCTTCTAGAAACACTCAATTTTCCAGCTTGCCTCTATATAAGCACACAGTTTAAAAGAAAAATTATGTGATAGAAGTCATAAACATACAAAAATCCTACCTAGCAATGTATATCTTGAAAGAGTTTTCTGTGCTTCAGATCAAGGGAGAAAAATACTTTCAAAAATACACTGTGAAGGAAGGAAGAAGGATTACATGAAGCTGGAATTATTTTGCAAAAGAAAATGAAGCCTGTCATCCCTCTCCAACAGACTGTAAAGATGCCTAACATTAAAGTCGGTCTGTCACCTGTGAGAGGTAGAGTTCTGCGTGGTATTTGGAACAAGACCTGCCTTGCAGTGGTAAGCTCCCTGGATGTTTGGCAGGGAAACAGTACCACCTGCGCTATATGGCAAAATTTTTCTATTTGTGTACAAGGCCGAGATCATATACGCCTTGATGAGACGTGTGTGTTTCAACAGGCTTGTGGGGCAAAAATGTGGTTTATGTACCACTCTGTGCTTTAAAGTGAAAGTCATTCACAGAATAATTTCAACTAAAACACCTATTCTAACTCCTGGACAAAATAATTACCTTGTATAAATGGCAGATTAACAGAATGAAATTACGTCATACACCCTCTGTCTGCTTTTGCTGTGATGAGCAAATTTAAGTTTAGTGAAGTGGGAAAACATATCAACCCTTCCTATCAACTTTCCTTTCTTCAGACAGCCAGCTTCTCAGATGTCCACAGGGACCTAGGCAGGGTGGATAAAAATGAAAGAATTTTTAAAATAGCTGGCTTACGGATCTTGCTTTATTTAAAGATATTTTCCTTTTCAAATGCCCTGTTTATATTTAAATATGAAATTATTATATCCTGTGCAAAATAGTAATCTAGGAAATGAAGGGTCATGAAGATGATCCGAGGGCTGGAGCACCTCTCCTATGAAGACAGGCTGAGACAGTTGGGGTTGTTCAGCCTGGAGAAGAGAAGGCTCTGGAGAGATCTTATAGCAGGTTTCCAGTATCAGAAGGGGGCCTACAAGAAAGCTGGAGAGGGACTTTTTACAAGGGCATGTAGTGATAGGATGAGGAGTAATGGCTCCAAACTGGAAGAGGGGAGATTTAGAATAGATATAAGGAAGAAATTTTTCAACATGAGGGCGGTGAGGCACTGGAACAGGTTGCCCAGGGAAGCTGTGGATGCCCCGTCCCTGGAAGTGTTCAGGACCAGGGTGGATGGGGCTTTGAGCACCCTGGTCTAGTGGGAGGTGTCCCTGCCCATGGCAGGGGGGTTGGAACTAGATGATCTTTAAGGTCCCCTCCAACCTAAACCATTCTATGATTCTATGAAACACAATTCATTTCAGCCATAAAAATATTCAGTAGTATTTAAAGTTTTTAAGAAGAATAAAATCTCTGAAGAAGCAGAAGCCAAACACAAAGCAACTGGAGCTAGAATAAGCTGAAATGTTAAACCAGCTTTTGACAGAGACAGACTATTCCGCAGGTGCATAGTGAATATTTGCTTCATTCCAAACTTCAACTACTTCATTCAAAGCTGAAAAACCAACTGGGATTTTAAAAGCCAGGAAACCTTGTTTTCCCCTTACAATCCATGAATAAAAATGAGGTGAGAGGTTGAGATCCAGTTTAAAAATCTTGAAGGCCATGGTAACGAGAAACAATCCATTCAATTCACTACTATAGATAAAATTGTATTTACTAAGTCAATATGTTTCAAATTAAAAACATATTTTTAGAAAGTTATTTTCTCTTCCATATGCATGTTGAACAGATTTTATTGTACCATTTTTTTCCTAAACCTCGTTTTATGCACAAACAGCACAACCATGGGTAATAAATGCTTACACTAACATTGTTTAAATTTTGTGAAAATAAGAAAACATAATGAATGTATATTAACCCACACTACTGATAAAGTGCACTGTCCATTAGAAAAAAAGGGATACTGGTGACGTAATTATAAACCTTTTAACTGGTTTTAATTATCAAAGACAACCAACCTGACCCTAACAAACAAACGAAACAAACAAACAAAAAAAGGATTGAAAGCAACAGTTTTCCTGTTTTCCAATTTAAATTACAGTCAGAGGCACTTAAGTTACTTTTAATTTTTCTACCCTGCTCTTCTTTGCCTAGAACGTGGAGGAAAAGGGAGATCAGTTACAGTCTTGGAAACAACTCAGCCCCTCTGCTAAATGCATTTCAGGTTTCTTTCACAGCAGCAGGAAAAAGTCCTGATGCAGAGCTGAGATTACTTCTGTTGAGAAAGCGCACAAAATTTCATTTTCTTCTTTTGATAAAATTATAGTGCTGAAAATCTGAGTTCTAGAAATATGGTGGTATGGATCTAACAGTGGGATTTGCTGGTTGACACCACCCTTCCCCATTATTTGAACTCTAAAAAAAACTCAATTGAGCTTGTTTCTGGTTTAAGGCGAATTTCCTCCCTTTCTCATGGCAGAGAAGCAGTATTTTCCTTTTGCCTTTAAACAGCAAGGCATGGTCTCTGCCAGGGAGGATAGAAGGAAATCCCCCAAAATAAAAATGCATCAGTAAAAAGGACAAGAGAAGCACTAGCCTACCTCACCTGAGGCCAGAGAATGCCACTGCTTTAAAGCCTGAGGTAGGAGCATAATAACCACTTTGATATATAACAATACCTCCGTCATTACTGAGATTGTACAGTGAAAAGACTTCAAGTTGCTTTAAATTAAGTCATTTGGTGTTATAAATTTATCTTCAATTTTCTGTCAGAGAGGAATGAGCAGGGAGTTTAAAGGGACTACAAGGAAGCGTCTTCTGCAGTAGTCAAGTTGCACAGATGAAATCAGACCACTTCAAATCCCTAATATGAGCTAGGTGCCTAGTACAGCTGGCACTCAGATTCAAACAGTTTGATATTGAACAACGCCAATAAACATGTTGAGGACAATTTCATGCAAAATAAAGAATACAATAATGTTATCTTTTTCTTTTTTTTTTTCTTCCATTTGAACACCTAGAAAACTGCTACAGTGGTGTTTACCAACAGAAGCAGAACTAGCTTAACCAGCTTTGTAATTACCTAAAAATTTGTACCACTGCCTCAGCCAATTTGATGCATCCCTGATCCCAGTCTGAAAGTCTGTATTTTAACCAGGCAGTTCCATCACTTAAGTAAAATATAAATTGTTTAAGAATGGAAATGGCAGATTGTGATACAACTTAGGCATTCTGGAGCAAAACCACAGTACTAAGGTACTATTAGTTTTCCCATTACTTTGCCAATTTAATCAGGCTTTCCTTCTCCAAGACTGATTTCCTTGCTAATATTGCTTGGCATTAAATTTGACCATATTTTTCTGTTGTACTGTTTATCGACATATATTTAACAAGAGGTTTTCCTCACACTCTTGATCTTAGCACTGCAAATAGTATGTGGTATTATGTAGTTTAAATATTTAAAGTCTCACCAGTTCCACTGAACTTCTTCAATACCACTTTAAGATAAAGTTATTGCTATTCAAATGAAGAAAATTCATTCAGACAGCTATCTGGTAATGCAGAAGAATAAAGACTAAGTTTTTTTTGCAGATGTACCATACAGATATATTGTTGAGCCATACATATAGATATACGTCATATATAATTGCCTATAACAATCATATATGCATAAGTTTTAACAATTCCTTTATTTATCAGAGAAAAGCAAACAAGTTTCTTATGAAATTTGATTTGCTCACAAACCAGAATAAGTTACCTGAAAGGTATGTAGCTGATCCTGTTTAGCTATGCTGATATAACTCTTAAGTTGCCTGAGCTCTGATACCAGTTTAGGCAGTAAAAATGCTACAAAATGGATAAAACCATACTGTTATATAGATGTTTGTATCCATGACCTTCTCAGGTAAGAGTGGCCCCATAAACATTCTGTTTGTCAGTGGGCAGTCACCACTGTCCTCCAGATGTTTGCTCACAGGATCAGCAAAAGATGAAACTGAGGACATAGGAGACTGTATTGAAGATGAATGCAGTATGACAGCAGTAAAAATTCATTATTTTGAGCAGTGTTTCAGCTTTCCAAGCCATTTCCTCACAGCACCACCACGAAGCCCAAGCACACACTCAGAGTACCTCTGACTGCTCCCAGCATGAGGCATTTTGCAGACACTACATGACATCAGGCATTAACCTCCACTATGGCACTCGGGGCACAGGACGAAACAACAGAAGACCTCAGTGATGCTCTCTGTGGACTCTGCCTGCTCACTTGCTCCCCCTGAGCTTGCTTTCCATTCAGCACAATCTTTCCCTTCATCTTTGTCTACAGGGACCCAATGGTCTATGCATTGGCCTTCCACAGGCTCAAGGCTGAGCAAATGGAACATCGAAGTCAGAAAACTCTGGCTTTCAAGACTTCATACAGCAAGAACTTTAGACAATGGAAGAGCCTCACTCTCCTATTCACCTTCAGTACCATGTACGGTGGCTACCTGCACCATGGGGTTTCAGAGGTTGGCAGGAATGTGTTAGAGTGAGTTGGACACCTAGTCAGCTTGCTGAAGAAGTAGCTTGCCCAGTCTTTCCTGGGAACACCTCAATGGTCACAGCTCTGAGGAGTCAGTGGTCGGTGAAATGACATCTGACCTAAAACAGTATGAATGAACATGGCTACAGCTAGTTGGAGTAATGGCGTGCGCAACTGAAGAAACAACAGAAGTTTTCTTTCCTGGTACCCAGAGTCTTTATCTCCAGTGTCCAACAGAGAACAATAGAAATGTTTTTTGGTTAGACCACAGAAAGGAGACAAGGAGCAGGCAGAAGTACCTGCCAACATGGATCCTGCAACATCTGAAAGCAGATGGGAAGGGCAAAGTCACCTCCAGCTAGGTACAAATGAAATAAGCCCTACACACGCAGTTCAGAAATACAGCTGTTGGAAGGGACCTTTAAGATTATCGAGCCCAACCCTCAACCTAACACTGCCAAAACCACCACTAAACCATGTCCCTCAGCACCACTTCTACCCATCTTTTAAATACCTCCAGGGATGGTGATTCAACCACTTCCCTGGGCAGCCTGTTCCAACGCTTGATAACCCTTTCTGTGAAGAAATTTTTCCAAATATCCAGACAAAACCTCCCCTGGTGCAACTTGAGACCACTTCCTCTTGTTCTATCACTTGTTGCCTGAAAGAAGAGACCAACCCCCACCTTTCTACAACCTCCTTTCAAGTAATTGTAGAGAGCGAGAATGTCTCCCCTCAGCCTCCTTTTCTCCTGACTAAAGGACACCAGTTACCTCAGCCACTCCTCATAAGACTTGTTCTCTAGCCTCGTTGCCCTTCTCTGGACACACTCCAGCACATCAATGTCTTTCTTGTAGTGAGGGGCCCAAAACTGAACATAGAATTCAAGGTACAACCTCACCAGTGCTGAGTATAAGCAGACAATCACTTCTCTAGTCCTGCTGGCCACACTATTCCTGATACAGGCCAGAATGCTGTTGGCCTTCTTGGCCACCTGGGCACACTGCTGGCTCATACTCAGACAGCTGCCCACCAATACCCCCAGGTCCTTTTCTGCTGGGCAGCTTTCCAGCCACTCCTCCCCAAGCCTGTAGCACTGCATGGGGTTGTTGTGACCCAAGTGCAGGACTCAACACTTGGCTTTGTTGAATGTCATACAGTTGGCCTCAGCCCATCGATCCAGCCTGTCCAGATCCCTCTGTAGAGCCTTCCTACCCTCAAACAGATCAACACTCCCACACAACTTGGTGCCATCTGCAAACTTACTGAGGCTGCACTCGATCCCCTCATCCAGATCGTTGATGATTATATTAAAGAGAACTGGCCCCAATACGGAGCCCTGGGGAACACCACCTGTGACCAGCCTCCAACTGGATTTAACTCCATTCACCACCACTCTTTGGGCCCAGCCCTCCAGCCAGTTCTTTACCCAGTGAAGAGTACACACATCCAAGCCATGAGCAACCAGTTTCTCCAGGAGAATGCTGTGGGAAACAGTGTCAAAGGCTTTACTAAAGTCCAGGCAAACAACATCCATGACCTTTCCCTCATCCACTAAACAGGTCACCTCGTCATTGAAGGAGATCAGGTTTGTGTCAAGCAGGACCTGCCTTTAATGAACCCATGCTGACTGGACCTGATCACCTGGTTGTCCTGCATGTGCTACATAATGGCACTCAGGATGATCTCCTCCATAACCTTCTCTGGCACTGAGGTCAGACTGACAGGCCTGTAGTTCTCCAGATCCTACTTCTGGCCATCATTGTGGATGGGCATTGTATTTGCTAATCTCCAGTCAACAGGGACCTCGCTGGTTAGCCAGGACTGCTGATAAATGATGGAAAGTGGCTTGACGAGCACTTCCACCAGCTCCCTCAGTACCCCTGGGTAGATCCCATCTGGCCCTATAGACTTGTGTATGTCTAAGTGCTGTAGCAGGTCCCTCACCATTTCCCCTTGGATTATGGGGGCTTCATTCTGTTCCCCACCCCTATCTACTAGCTCAGGGCCTGGGTACCCAGGGAAAAACTGGTCCTACTAGTAAAGCCTGAGGCAAAGAGGGCATTAAGTACTTCAGACTTTTCCTCATCCTTTGTCTCTATTTTTCCGCCCCTGTCTAATACAGGATGGAGATTATCCTTAGTCTTCCTTTTGTTGCTAATGCATTTATAGAAACTTTTGTTATTGTCCTGCATGTAAGAAGCCAGGTTAAGTTATAGTTGGGCTTTGGCCCTTCTAATTTTCTCCCTACACAACCTCTCAACATCTTTGTAGTCCTCGTGAGTGGTCTGCCCCTTCTTCCAAAGGCCATAAATTCTCCTTTTTTCCCTGAGTTGCAACTATAGCTCTCTGTTCAGCCAGGATGGTCTTTTTCCCTGACAGCTCATTTTTTGGCACATGGGGGTAGCCTGCTCCTGTGCCTTTAAGACTTCCTTCTTGAAAAATGTCCAGCCTTCCTGGACTCCTTTGCCCTTCAGGACTGCCTCCCAAGGGACTCTGTCAACCTGGCTTCTGAAAAGACCAGTCTGCCCTCCAGAAGTCCAAGGTGGCAGTTCTGCTGACTCACATCCTTGCTTCTGCAAGAATCGAAAACTCTATCATTTCATGATCACTATGCTCAAGACGGCCTCCAACCATCATATCCCCCACAAGTCCTTTGTTTACAAGCAAGCAAGGTCCAGCAGGGCACCTTCCCTAGTCAGCTCTATCACCAGCTGTGTCAGGAAATTATCCTCAAGACAGTCCAGAAACCTCTTAGACTATTCCATCTCAGCTGTATTGTATTCCCAGCAGATATCTGGTAAGTTGAAGTACCCCACAAGGACAAGGGCTAGCAATCTTGAGACTTGTCCCAGCTGGTTATAGAATATTTCATCTGCCTCTTCATCCTGCTTGGGCAGTCTATAACAGACTCCCACCACGGTATCTGCCTTGTTGACCCTCTCCCTGCTTCTTACCCATAAACACTCAACCCCATTGTCGCCATCATTAAGTTCTAGACATTCACAACACTCCCTAACATACAGGGCCACCCCATTGCCTCTCCTTCCTTGCCTATCCATTCTGAAGAGTTTATAGCCATCCATTGCAGCACTCCACTCATGTGAGTCATCCTACCATGCTTCTGTGATGGTGACTATGTCATAGTTTCCCTGCTGCACAATGGCTTCCAGCTCCTCCTGTTCATTGCCCATGCTGCATGCATCAGTCTAGAAGCTTGTTGGGCTATTGGTCCCACCCCCTTTTTGCTGGGAGAAGCCCTGATTCCTAGCTGACCATTCCCAGGTGTGGCCGTAGTCTCTAACACATCAATGTCCCTCACATCTCTGCTGCTGCATGGATCTCCATCCCCTACTTTCACTGTAGTCAGCAGGCCAAGGGACCTCACTAGCATACCATCCCACAGACATTGGCACAGCATCCCCAGGCTTATCTCTAAAGAGCCAGGTTTCATACCCTTCCCCCTTAAAATCTAGTTTATATATAGCTCATTTACAGCACCTAAAGCCAGCTTATGGTGGTTACATAGCCTGCATTTGAGGCCATAAGCATTCTTCCACTTTCCCCAGATAAAACAAATCAGGCCAATCTTGAGATGAAATGAAAACATCTGTGACATTCTACCAATTAATGTGTTTAATCATATCTTTTTTAAAATGTGTTATTTTCTTGCACAGTCATCACTACACATGGCTTAAATTGACAGTTGTGGACAGTGCCCACAACTTATGTCACGCTGGTCTAACAGTCAGTGAACCATCACACTTCAATTTTCAATGTATTCCCAAGCATGTAAGTACTAAGCATATAAACCCTGCAGCATCATAATTATGCAGTAGCAACAATATAATTATAATTGTATTGACCAAACAGAGACAGTTATGGGGAAGAAAAGGAATGGCAAAGAAACATCAGTGAGTACAAAATACCAAATACAGGATTCAGCAACTTAAGTGCAACACACACTATCCGTCTTCTGCCACTAAAGCAGAACAGGCAATAGCAATCTGGAAGACCTCACTAGAACTGATTTTAAATACCTTCCATTCAACACATTTAGTATGTATTTCAGAGTACCTGGTTAAGCAGAAATATCTTCTCTTTCTCTATACAAAAAAGAATAATCTTAAGAGACAGAAAATGAAAACTTAACCCTTGGTAAGTACTACAAAAGCTAAAGGTTGGATTTTCAAAAGAAGTCAGCACCCCTAAACACTCTTTCACAGAACATTCTTTTCACAGCCACTGAGCATTGGGTATATGGGAATCTTACCATAAGGACTTTATTTCCAGTTGTAAAATTATACCTCTGTGTGTGTGTGCAATACAACAATTATAAAAACAAAGCAAAAACTTTAGTGAATTAGTTCAGTCAAACTCTTACAAAAGACTATTTACTAAGGGTACAATTTAAGTTCATAGTGTCTACATGGAATAAACCTACTGTGAAATAATTTCCTAAAACAAATACAAATTTTATAGTGCCTCTGTCTGAGATCCACTGGAGAGAAATAGGTTAGATAGCCCAGGTTAAGAACTCATGCACTGCCTGTGGATTCATAGATGAGGACTGGAAGATCTAATGATGCTGTGTAATATGGATTTATCAGTTCAGACTGATGCTAGATCAAGTTTCTTAGAGGTTTTATAGCCAGCAGTGCCACTGCTCTCTCTCTCGTTTATACTTTGGATTTATGTTTTTATAATTTGAACAAAGTTTTGTCCATATTATTGAACCTTTTCTCTTTAGCATAGATATCTGGTAGTTACAACCTTTGTAATCTTTAACACTTACCACCTCAAGAAAACGCCATCAACAAAGAAAAGAGTCTTGGTGGTTAAAATGTGTTTTCACTGATATTCAACAATTTTAGAAGATTTATTAGAGATCTTCTGAAAAGATCTCATAGTTTAATAGATAAATATATTCTAAAAAGTATCAATCTAACTAAACAAGAACATCATTATTAAATGTTTATCCTGTTTTTCTGTATTTTTAATGAGAATCTTCAGTAAATTTTTGCTCATCTGTTTTCTAAAAACCTACCAAAACATGAATCTTGTGCACCACCACCTCCGTGAGCTGAAGACAAATAAATCAGCTAACTCTCATGCTCCTAAGCAAACATTTCCAGAGAACCCCTCTCAAACATACATTAGAAACGTTCTTCAGAAGCCAAAGGCAGGTCCCTGGAGTCACATGAGGAAAGACAGACTTGTCATGTCATTAATCCAGCTCCTTCTCCTTACCTCATTAGTTATGTCTCAGAAAGAGTAATTTAATTAAATTTGCAGTGCCCATCAACAATAGTTATGGACTTGCATGGAAAAGGGACCTTGAATTAAAGAAAAATTAATGAAAATCGTGTATCTTCATATTGAGAACTTTCAGTTCTGTTCCACGAGCCTGTTAGCAGAATTACCTGAAACAAACAAAACCTAGGACACTACACAGTGAGTAGGTGAGGACTGTAGTTGAGTCAAGTGAATAAAGAGACTTTGTTATTTATGCTTTAAGAAAAGCTTTCTAGGAAAGAGGAGCATTTAGCTCAGCTGGTGACCCATGCACTCCAGAGACACCTACTGTTCCCCTGCATTCAGATGGAGGATATTTGATAAGAGTCCAGGTCCCAGGCATCAGAAACAAGAGATAGCAGAACCAGCTCTTGGACAAAGAGCTGTAGTTAAAGACCATCATGTAACTGGAAATACTTGTGCAAGGGCTAGGAAGACGATAGACATAGGAAAACAGAGGTAGAGACTGCAGATACAGAAGATCACCCTTCTTATTTGTGAATCCCCAGTTGGTAGATTACAGGGATGCCTCGTGCTTATCCACTGGATGTGCTCTGCTCTGCTCTTAAAATACACCCATATACAAAGTTGCTGTCTGATTTTTTCAGTCCCCTGCCAAGTGTCTCCACCCTTAGGCAATTAATGAAATCCAGAACATGTTTGCAATGCATGCATGAAGCACCTCTTCGCACTTAGAGATATGAAGAAGTTAGAATCATAGAATCATAGAATAGAATCATAGAATAGTTTGGGTTGGAAGGGACCTTTAAAGGTCATCTAGTCCAACATCCCCTGCAGTGTGCAGGGACATCTTCAAACAGATCAGGTTGCTCAGAGCCCCATCCAACCTGACCTTGAATGCACCAGGGATGGGGAATCTACCACCTCACTGAGCAACCTGTTCCAGTGTTTCACCACCCTCATCATCAAACTTTTCTTCCTTATATCTAGTCTGAATCTACCCTCTTTTATTTTAAAGTCATTACCCCTTGTCCTACCACAACAGGCCCTGCTAAAATGTTTGTCCCCATCTTTCCTGTAGGCCCCCTTTAAGTACTGGAAGGCTGCTATAAGGACCCCTAGAACCTTCTTTTCTCCAGGCTGAACAACCCCAACTCTCTCAGGCTGTCCTCATAGGAGAGGTGCTCCAGATCATTTTTGTGATCTTCCTCTGGACCCACTCCAACAGATCCATGTCTTTCCTGTGGTGAGGGCTCCAGAGCTGGATGCAGTACTCCAGGTGCGGTCTCACCAGAGTGGAGTAGAGGGGGAAAATCACCTCCCTTGACCTGCTGGCCACAGTTCTTTTGATGCAGCCCAGGATATGGTTGGCCATCTGGGCTGTGAGCGCACATTGTCAGCTCATGATAAGCTTTTCATCCACCAGTACCCCCAAGTCCTTCTCAGCAGAGCTACTCTCAACCCTTTCATTCCCCAGCCTGTCTTGGTACTGGGGGTTGCCCCAACCCACGTGCAGGACCTTGCACCTGGCCTTGTTGAATTTCATGAGGTTCACACAGGCCCACTTCCTGAGCCTGTCCAGGTTCCTCTGGATGGTATCCTGTCCTTCAGGCATATCAACCACACCACTCAGCTTGGTGTTGTCTGCAAACTTTTTGAGGATGCACTCGACCCCACTGTCTGTGTCACTTATGAAGATATTAAACAGCACTGGTCCAAGTATGGACCCCTGAGGGACACCCCTTGTCACTGATCTCCATCTGGACATTGAGCTGCTGACAACTGCCCTCTGGCTGTGACCATCCAATCATTTTCTCATCCACCAAATAGTCCATCAACCAAATTTGTATTTCTCCAATTAAGAGAGAAGGATGTTGTGGGGGTCTATCTCAAAGGCCTTACAGAAGTCCAGAAGATGATAGTTCTTTTAGACTTTTACACCCAAAATGAAGACAGGAAAGGAGAGGATAGCTACCTAATGCATCTATTTCTCACTAGCTTTATGGTCTGTTCTGTTTTCCCTCAAGCAGCGAAAAACTGTGCAATGCATGCTTTTCTTCTCTCATTTCTCTTGTTTTCCATATTAAATAAAAATAAAAAATAAATAAAGGTGGTGAGAGAAAGGCAGAAAAAGGTAAAAGTAGTAAAAGGTACCCAAACCACAGTAGTTCCCCAAGAAAACAACCATCTCACAATAAACCTGGACATCTACCAGCTGAAGGGTTAACAAATTTGTTTCTAGCGTTACTTTCCTTAAACAGATGTTTCACACAAAAATTAAATAGGGGCTAGAAAGAGGGGGGAGGCAGAGAATGAACTTTGGTGCAATATGGAATTTTTAAAGGCATTTCCTTCTCCCTAAGAGCCAAAAGCTGTGATCACTTAAGTCTTTGCTTTTTTAAATACATATTCATTTTGTAGCCTTTGCCAAACTAAATGAATCCAGTCTTTGAAAACCTTTTTTTAAAAAAATTATAATTTTCCCAGTTATACTTGAAGTCTGACTTTTTTCCAAGAACGTCAACAAAAATGTGTATGAACTTCTCCCTTTACAATTAATTCTTCTTAACTGCTCAGATGTGTGCGACAACAGTAAGTTAGTGTTACAGATCTTAAACTTTCAGATGTAAATAAATTCATTTTACTCAATAATTAGGAAAACAAGCACTCAATTCTTTTGGAATGGAGTTTCTGTATTCTTTATTCTGGGGTTGTTTTGGGTTTTTTTGNTTTTTTTTTTTTTTTTTTTTTTGGAGGGGGATGGTGGTGGTGGTTGTTTGGTTTTTTTAATTTGCCAAAGATAATATCAAGTAATGATAATACAGCTGCTGACCCTGAAATTCAAATACTGCTTAGCAGTATAGAATAATATTATCAAATTTTATAAAATACGTTCTAAAACTGCATTTGGGAATGTTTTTCTTAATGAATAACTTAAAGTCAATCACGTTTCCAAAGAACTTTCTAGTTTTCTGACTATGCAGATGTTTGATATACCTTACTCTTCCTTTATGTGAAGTCCTGAATGGAAGCATAAATGATTCAGAAACACCGACTAGCAAATAAAATATTACTTTCACTGCTGAAGAGCTATAAAATATTTTTAAAAATCAAAATGTGTTAAAAATATTTTAAAACATGTTAAAAATGTTTTTAAAAAAACAAATATGTTAAAAATGTTAAAAAATAAGAATGTTGTTACTTCCCAATAGATTTCTTATCTCTTGCAATAGTCATACATCTGCTGAACTATACGAACTACAACAGTTAGAAGGAAAAAGAAAAAATCATTCCACAAAAATTTTGAAAGCTGTCTTTTTTTCTAAAGGTCCAGACTAATCTATTTCTTATTTTTCTATATTCTACATATGTACATTGATAGCACTTTTCCTGCCCTGCTTTCTCATGTCCAACTTCATGCCTCTTACATTTAAGAAAAACAGTCTTGAAAAACATTAGCCAGTTTTAACAGGCATAAAGGAAGGCAGGTGGGAAAAGAGAACAACAGAAGAATACTGATAAATTATGGATGATGTGATAAAAAATTCTTGCAGGGTAGGGCCCCATGTTTATACATGTGTTGACAGTGTTCACTGTAGAAACGACCTTTAGTAAACCATCAATAGTAGTCAACTGGACTGCAATGTGGAAAAAAACAGCTAAATCACTGAAATAGTTTGAAGAAAAAGACAACCTTAGAGACGTTCAAAATAATCAAAATTAAAGTAGCGTTAGATGATCCCCATTCAGTATTGGTGAGGATCCTCATGTCGGTGAGGATCCCCGAGGTAGATGCCACTTATGCGAAGAGGAGGAAACTGGCACATCACTTTGCAATTCTAACATAGGAAAGGTATCCATCCTGGAGGACAAATGGGAATTTCTCTTCTGCAATGTGTAATACAATGCCCAATCTTTACAGACAGGTTTTTTTTTTTCATTCGCTTCAATTCCAAAACATTAATGGAAAGAAAATTTTTGTTTATTATTTTCTCTTATTCATTTGCCTAGAAATTATGCTTTTGTCTGCTTTAACCAATGTTTGCTGTGCATTGAGAAATTCAGTTGTGTCCAAAGCTTCTGTTCCAACAAATGCAGTATTTTGTCTATTTACAAGCTCAAATAGTAAAGATAATTTATTTCTCATTCTCTGCTATATGCCTGATTTGTTTAGTCACTGTATATCCAATAGCTAAAGTCAAAATAATAAGGAAGAAAATTTATCAGATTCTCAGTGAACTCAGAGTAAATCGTGTCTTTTCGAATGCTGCATAGTCCAGCACACCAATAAAAGCTCTGAAGGACTGTTATGCTACAGCAACTTCCAGCATTCTTTTAATGCAAACTTTTATCGGAAACAAAGGCGTTGAAGTCAGTGAAGAACTTCCTGGTAATAAATAGTAAATAATTATGATAATATTATAATTAACAACAACAATAATATAATCAATTAAAATAACCACTACTGACTGGCAATATATGGAACACTAGAGTTCCTGATACTATAGTGCTACTTCAAACATTACAAGAAAGACAAGCACAATACACTGATTAGGCATCTAGTGAATAAATTAAGTTCTCAATGTCAGGTATTTATACGCATTAAAAAGATGTACTTCCCAGAGCTTTTGAAACTTAAGCAGTAATTCGGTGCATGCTCTGCAAACAGACGCAATTTGACCATAGCAGAAGTACCAAGCCTGAACTCATGACAGAACTCGACTCATACACACAACAGGGAACCTTTAATGTCCAGCTCTTAGGAAAGCTGGCAGTCCACAGCCAGAACTTCTGGGAACTAGTGTAAGAACTACAGAGACAGTTGTGTTCTCTTCTTTTCAAGCTGTTCCATGCCATTTTTCTTTCAGTACCTCAGACCTGCAGGAAACGTGGCTTTTGCTGCATCATGTGCATCACATGCATGATGAAAAGTAACAGCAAGAGGAGAAGGAAGAATCATAACACAAGCTGATTCATAGACCACTCATATTTCTGACTGAAAGCATACACTTACATCTTCAGCAAAACAGGAGGCACACTACTTGCCTTTTAACTGTAAGGAAATTCAGTAATAGCCCAAATAGTCCAGATTTTTCAGCAGGGATAAAATAAAATGCCCCTCACTAGAATAACAGCTTGAATCTCTCTCTCAAAACGCTTCTTGCTGTTAAGCATGTGAATGTAACTTTGTACTTTCTGGTGATGACAGAGGTATCTGAACAAATGCCAAATACCATTAAGAGTTGTTTCAAAATCTTCAGTCCTCCAGAGATTTCAGAAATAGTTCTGCAGACACCAAAAGACTTTATGAAGCTGGAGCACTGCTCATGGCAGCACCCCAAATTCTGGGCACTTGGTTAAAAAAAACCTTGTTGGTAATAATCTGTGATATTTAAAAAAAAAAAAAAGTTAAAATAGTCCTCACATCATATTGAACATCACTAAAAATTGAAGTTGCATTCACTTTTCAACAGTGATGTTGCAAAAGAATCATAATTGTACATCTTTATTGTACTTGCGCCTTTACACTAAAAAAAAACAAACCAAACACCAGCCCTTGCATAGTGAATAAACTATTATTTACATGAAAATAACTAGAAATTTGACAGTCTTTTTTTCTTCTTCTTCTTCTTTCCATGTTCTGTTTATACTAAACATGACCCTTCTGGAGGAGAACGGTTCACAGGGGAAGAGAAAATGAACTGTGTGTTCAATGCTTTAAGGCTATGATGTCAGGGTCCTGCTGCGCAGGGGCCAACATTTGTATTACAACCATTACTTACTCTTGCTAAGCACCAAGTAACACTGGACAGATAACAGAAATACAGAAGTTTTTCAAATTCTTCTCCAGTTTCCAAACGCAGACAGTGCACTGATAGATGATAGAAACTAAAAGTAAACTGTACTTTTTAATACTTAGTAAGTTAACTGGTTTTTTTTCCACAATCTGTTCCGTTTACCATAAGCTATTTTCACTGAAATATTTTGGGGCGCTCACTGCCTGCAGAGGAGCTGTACTTTGTCACAGTTTGATGAAGCAGACCTGCTTTGACAGGGAACAGGGCTACTAAGGGCTGTCATTCATATATGCTGAACCAGAGCAGGAGATTAGTCACTTTCTGAGCCCATGCCCTGCTCTTTATAAATATTCCCATGTGTTTGCAATTAGTTAGTGGGCTAACTATTCTGGCAGCAAAGGTTATTGGAGGCTGTTTTCCAGACGTGGGTTGGTGCACTTTTTTTTCCTCTGCACAACTAAGACTCAATCTTAGCATGTTTAATAACAACACAGCCAAACAGTAGGCTCCAGTACATATATATCAAAAAAACCATCTTAAATGGAAGAGTTTATCTGCTGCCTTTGCAAAAATTGGATGTGTTTTAGATCTAAAGGGCCACAGAATGCAATTGTGTAATTTTTAGCAACCTATGACAAGCAACAGAAGCCTTGCAAAGCACAGAATATTTCTGAACGCTGGTTTTAGCTGCTGTAGTGTTTAGAGTGCAATGAATACAGGAAAGGATTTGACCCCTGCTATCTGAAATTTCATTACACTAATTGTTTGATTAAGAAATTAAGTTTGTTAAGAATTCCCCTCCAAGATCTGTAAGTACTTGCCCAGTTAATGCATTGTCACTTGCATCTCAAGAAATACATTCGTTTGTGCATGATAGAGGTGCAACCTACATGTTATTGTAGTAAATCATCATGGCCTACAGGAACATGTGCGTGACATACCACACATACATCAAAATACCACATTTCTACTTGTTCTTTTACATCAGATGGCAACTTTAGTATCAACCTAACTGACTATAAATCATAACTACAAGTAGATGGTTTCATGAACACTAGTGGAATAATAGGACATAGGAAATATCCTTAACCAGATACAGCATTAAGGACTATTCATAATATACTGCTACAACACAAGCAAACAGGACTAGCACTGAATAAAGAAATATAACATGATTAATAACTTTGTAAACAACTCTTGCATTTCAGTTGGCTGTCTCTATTGCTCAGTGAAATGAAAATTGTAGTGCTTACTTTAAAATCCTCGGATACAAAAGGTGAAAATAAACAAAGTGCAAAGTGCTAGAGTCTAAGAGAACGGTCTTATGGGACTACTAATTTACTAACCAAACCACCTTTTATGGTTAATGTGGCTCAGGAACTTAAAGTAAGCATTGAAGCTGTAGAATAAAATGTGAGTTCTGCAATCTAATCTGACCAAGCGACTCTGATATCCTCATAGTACTGTCCTGTGATGGCCAAGAGCATCTGAAAAGAACAAGAATAAACCTCACTTCTACTGCTAACTAAGCCACTGTTTCTTGTCCAAGTCATCCTATTGTTACGGTCTGCCTGTTCACTGCATTACAGAGAAAGGTGACTGAGTCAATACTAAGCATCAGATGCACAGTCAATAGCAGAAGCTGTGAACTCGTGATTTTTTTTGTTACAAGAACAATTTAAATACACAATAAAAACTGCCATTTTCTATTGTTATGGAAATTGGAGGAAACTTAAAATATATCAGACTATGAAAACCTGTGCTTGTGAAGCTATCAAAGTCAGGACAAGTTTCAAGTTTCACACATTTCACCTTTCATCCTTCTACATAAAAGCTAGACCAGCAACATGTAATCATAAAGAGGACAAAATGGATTGTTCTTGTGCAGCACTGTTGATATATATGCATTTTAAAGATGAGGATCAGGAGAGAATACAGTCAAAAGAGTTGACTCTGCAAAGGGCTTTCACATTGAGTTACAATCAGTAGGATTATTCACGTGACTAAATGCAACTCATGCTATGAATTAGGCTTTAAATTAAGAAAATGCTAACACACAAGAAGGATGAGAAAAAGGTTGGATGAAAGCGAGGAATCTAAAATTATGCAGTCTTCAAGGAAGGCAGCATACCATGTTGGTACTTTAAAAAGTCTGCTTAAAGGGAAAATTATTAGATGATTCTCAAATTTCATAGCTACACATAAACCATAACCAATTACATTCAAACCATATCTCCATATTATATATTTAATACAGATGGGTTAAAAAGCAACCCTAACATCTAGTCCTCTTCAGTGCCTGGAAGGAAATAAGGGTTTGATCCAAAACCCAAATGCAATCTAATTTTTCCAGTACTGAGTCAAGTACCGACGTAACCTTACAAGGTAATTTGATTTCATGATACTTTTACCATTTGGGAATGAAATGGTCTGATAGCAGCTTCCAGGAATTCAGCATAATTAAAGCCAGGCACAATCAGAACAAGGTCTTGGGCAGGAGCCCAAATTATAGATGAAATTTCATTCAGATTTGCCCTTCAAGTTCATCTCCAATATTTGTACTACTAAATACAGGAGAGGAACAGACCTGAATAGAAACATAAGGACATTAAATGAAATTGTACTTTTTAACTTTTTACTGTTGCAAATGAAAAACAAAATAAACGCTTTGATTACATAACGAAGGAAAACAAAAGAGAACCAAAACAAGATCCTCATGCACACTGCTTGAAAAGATCACTTAAAGTCTATCAGTCATTTACAGTCCTAGAGTACTAAGGCTGACAAGTATCTGTACTCTACAGAGGGGTGAAAATCTGTATTGCTGGTTCAGTACAGGATTACACTTTCCTGTGTCCACTCTATTACGAACAAGAGAAAGGCTACATATCATTTCACCATTGTCCGAGGAACTAGTTGAAAATTCCTGTCTCAAATTTTTCCAATCACCAGCACCTCTGTTTACACAAGGAGGTTCCCTTTATAAGCAGATAGTGTAGCTTAACATTGTAATAACACACTGACCTCCAATGTCAGTTGCTTTCCAGAGTTTACAAGCCTCAAGCCTCACTGGAATCCAGCACAGTATCTCATTCACCGTCGAACGTAGTGAAGGAATGCTTGCAATATGAAGGAACAAACAAGCAGATAAAAAGTAGTAGGCATGGCCAATAATATGATTGCACAGCATACTTTGCATTTATTTTGAATTTCCCATCAGAAATTCAGGTGTGGTCTCCAACAGCATTTGCCACCTACGATTCACAGTTGCTAAGGGATGTAAATATGTAACAGATCAGTCATTCACTCTCTGCCAATGGAGAATTATTGCATACAGTGTGTTTTCTAGTGTTTATCCAGCTCAGTTTTATGATTTCCAAGAAATGGAACCTCCCTTGAGAAACTATTCGTGACAGTGACAGAAACCTTCTGGTGGTACAATGCATTACATTGACAATTAAAAAAAATAAATGAAGCTTGCTTAAGTTTACTGTTGTTCTTCATTATTTTACCATACCCCTTACTACCAGTGATGTTTACACCATATAAGTATTTCTGCACTTGCCCCTTCCTGTGCCATCATCACTTCCTCAAAATGCTCACATCTAGCCAATCCTCTTCATGTATTTGTACACATATACACAGGGTTTGATTATTTTTATTGCTCTTCTCCAAGCTTCTTTCATTTCATTAATATCTCTCTATTAATGGGAAATTCACATCCACAACAACCTAGCAAAATATTTTCCCACTTCACAGAAAAGATTGTTTTACACAAAGCTGTTTCTATGCAGTCAGTTTGCCAGCCCAGCCCTTCTCAAGTACATTCAGAGACCTTTGCTTCAGAAGCCATGCTGTCTTAAAACAGTCTTTACCTCCTCTGTCCTGATCCCTTCTTCTCAGTGTGTCTATGGTAGCAGTGTATCTGTTTATCCAGCCATGCTGTAATTTGAATCAACTAACCAGGCTAAAAATAGCCCAGCAGAAGAGAAAAAGGACAGATTTTTAATGCAAATCAGTTCTCCAACCCAGTTTACTACACAGGTGCACACCCTGTTGTACCAGCTGACTGATGGTTTCTCTGGAGATTGGAACAAGCAGCAGAAAGCAATGGCTGCAGTGCAGAAGAGCACTGCCAGAAAAGGACACGGCCATGAAACTATACAGTTTTTCCGTGAAGAACATCTTGCCAGAGAGTGCCTGGAACTGCACTTCATCGCCTGCCCAGAGAGCCCTGCGCTGTGATGAAGTGCAAAGAAACACTCATTGGTGCAAGATACAGGCAAAATCAGGTGAGAGGGTCTATTTTTATTCTGTATTCCAAATAAAGCACTGTATATCTTTAAAAGCAGAACAAGGCAGTATATTTTCACCACTGGGGAAGTCAGTGTAAGGATTTCTACCCTTCCTTTCCACAGAACATTTTTGTGACACTTCAGCTACGCTCATGCAAACACAATCACTGATAAAATGGCTAAGAAACACCCCAGCCTTTAGAAAAGAGGTTCTTAACTTAAAATCTCAACTTTTAATAACTATGATCTTCAAAATAAAACAAAAGCCTTCAGAGAAAAAAAAGGATTTTGCATGGCTTCATTAAAATAGGTATATATTAATATTAATTGGGATCAAGGTGTCTATGGAACATGTTGGATGCAGCAAACCTCTGACAGAGATTATCTTTTCCTGTGACAAAACAACAAAACTATAATAAATCACACTGCTTTTATTAACTTTTTGTTAATAAAGTAGAACCTGAGGTGAGAAAGGCCTGAGAACCTACAGGTCTTTTCTCTCATCACTGTAAGATTAAAAATGTAACCTGAAGAAACAAAATCCAAATTTACTGTCAGAAGAAAATGTCACTTATATATGTTCTCCTTTGGGTTGTAACCGGTTGCCATCACCCTCTCTACCTCATGCCCTCCTCCGACGGGAATGCAGACACCCCATTCATGCTCCCTGCCCCAGCCTCTCGTTCATTGTGATGAACCTCTCTCTTCCCTTTCACAGCTCTCTAGCCACTATATTCTCCTTTTATGTCACCCTTTTTTGGTCTCTTTCTGCTTTGCTATCACTCTTTGCAATACATGATTCCAGATTCTCATAGACTCTTGGCTACAGTGCCTAATGTGAACTCTATCTCACCGTCTGTGGCCCTTTCTCACAGAATCACAGAATGGTCAGGGTTGGAAGGGACCATCTAGTCCAACCCTCCCGCCAGAGCAGGGTCACCTACAGCAGGTTGCACAGGACGGTGTCCAGGCACTTTTTTAATGTCTCCAGAGTGGGAGACTCCACAACCTCTCTGGGCAGCCTGTTCCAGTGCTCTGTCACCCTCAAAGTAAAGAAGTTCCTCCTCATGTTTAGATGGAACTTCCTATGTTCGAGTTTGTGCCCGTTACCTCTTGTTTTATCACTGGGCACCAAAGCCTTCAAAACAAAGGTCAATGCTGAGAGGTTACTTAACCATCCTAATTCACATGGTAATTGAACACAGACTGTCCTTTACACTTCTTCTCCCCAGAAAATGGAACCAAAATGTTAAGTATCATCTTTATGTAGAAAGCTGAGTATTTTTACTCCATAATATGCAAGTTAGCAATTTTATTGGTAACAGAGTTTTATTGGTGAGCATTCTTTCACCTAGTGATAATTTCCTCTCTCCACTTCAGCTCCTTAAAAGGTAGTAACTGATTTTAACTTTTGCTACCGTAAGTATTTATGTTAATTCCATTGCTGTGACACCTCATTTCACTTTCTGCAGATGAGAGCAGTACCAAACTTCCACTGTGATTCCGGGAACTTTATCACATACTTACATGAGAAGACCTAACTTCCTTAATAGGATCTTTGAAATTATATACTATTCAGGAAAAGAATTTCAAGCAATTCCAAAGTAGGCAATTAAAAGTAAATTTGATCAAATATTGATTTTAAGTCTTGAAGTGGGATAAAAAGCCTTGCTTTGGTCAGACATCCAACCCAGTGATATCCAAAGCAGAGATACAATAAATGTTCAAAGATAAATGAAAACACTACATGAACTGGCAGTCGGTAGAAAAAACACGATTGACTTGATGAAATACATACAAAAGATGGATGAAGAGTCCATGAACTAAAGAACTACATTTTGCACCAACTGAAACAATCTTCAGGTTTGATCCAAGCACAGCACATAGCAATAGCTTACCCTCCAGGTAATAAAGGCATGAATTATATCCTCACCCACCCAAAGATGAAAGAATATTATGGAAACAGCTTTGTGATTATTCAGTACAAAGTAGACTATGTCATAAAAATATGCCTGTGCTTGTTGTAAAACTTTTTCTTTATTATATGGAAGGCAAACACTATGAACCTAATGCTGTGCAGATGAATCATCCAGTAAAGATGTACTATATCATAATACTGACAATTTTGGATAAAAAAGGCTGCAAAGGCTTCATTGCTGGTCCTGCAGGGTAGCTTCACCACTTTATTTTGTGATCCTTGTTTTACGTTTTGACAATGCTCTTAAGAAAACCTTAAAGATCTCATTTTATGTGGCTCCTTAACTATGCATCACACTTCTGCCTCCTCTAGGATAATATTTGCCTTAACACAATAAGTGAAAATTCACTTCGCAGTTTTGGCACAGTTACCTACACTCCAGGCATCTTCCTTCCTTTCTCTAAAGGACAGGGGGAAAGAAAAACAGCAATTCAAGAAATAGCAGACCAAGTCATCGAAGCACTATCTCAAAAGACAAAACAAAGGCAGTTCCACAGAGCAACAAAGCCCTTTCTATAGCCAAATTTATTTTGGCAATCATTACTGCTCCCCTTCCTTTTCTGAATGAGAGGAATGACAGAGAGGCCTTGCAATTATCCTTGCTATATAGACTTAGATAGTATAGGAAGGGAAGTTGCATTTCTTCTATGATTTGGATTTACTTTATGTTTACGGGAAGCCAGCCATAAAAAGCTAGGTGCAATGTAAAGATAAGCAGAACAAGAGGCTCAGCTCCACTTGATAATCTGGGGAAATAGGCTTCTCTGAGCAAGGCTGGCGTGACTGACAAGAGGGGTCTTACACTGAGGAACTTGGAAAAGGTTGATACACATCTGTAATTTCTATACCTAACACATAACAGTAGGTAAATCAGGCAGATAAGATTACAGCAATAGGTAAATAAAAATCAGTAAGCAGAGGACAGGAAGCAAGGGTTAAATCCTAATATGAATGAGAAATGCACTCAGGTATGCAAAAGAAGTAATTGATAGGACTGTGCCTTATACAGCTAGGACTTAGAGCGTAAACAATTAGAAGCAACCAAAACATGGTCCAGGCATTTCCACGCCAGGACTTCAGTAATGGGCAAGGCTTCAGAACAGATTTTTAAGGAAAGAATAATTACTATGCAGATAAGTTGCAAACAAACCAAATTATAACATAGGATGTATAATAATTCTATCAGTTTTACCTGATAACCTTCTCTAATAACAGCAGTGATTTTACAGACAATGTCTTCTAGTTTAGCTTAAGTAAATCATTTGCTATATAGAAATTTATACACAGTGTCAGATGAATGATAAGGTACTACAAGAGCAAGCTGAAAATGAGATCGTAATAACGGTGACAGGACGAGGGGCAATGAGCACAAGTTGGAACATAGGAAGTTCCGTTCAAATACACAGAAAAACTTCTTTCCGGTTAGGGTGACGGAGCACTGGAACAGGCTGCCCAGGGAGGTTGTGGAGTCCCCTTCTCTGGAGATTTTCAAGACCCGCCTGGATGCAGTCCTGAGTAATGTGCTCTAGGCAATCCTGCTTTGGCAGGGGAGTTGGACTAGATGGTCTCTAGAGGTCCCTTTCAACTGTGGAAATTCCATGATTCCATGAAGTACTGACAAAATGAGTTTAAGACTGGCATGAGATCATTAGGGATGTCCCACACAGACTGGTGCTTGGACCGATCTTGCTTAATATTTTTACTGGTAATGCTGGAACAAATATCAGAAGTTTGATACTGAAATCACTTATCACAATTCAAGTGATGGCACTGTAAAATGCCGAAGAAGAAGAAGACCTTGAGGTCTGGATCAGAAAAATGGAATGAATCAATATCAAAATCATGAGATCACGGGGTTAGGGACTGACATAAAATTCCATAGTATACTGGGAGCTCATCAGTTAATTGAGGTGAAGATGGGTCTGAATGCAGTAGTAAACACAGATGTGAAACAGGAACATAAACGCCTTAAACATATCAGGTGAGACATTGCAACACTGCAGAACACCTAGCACTGTTGTATATCTTATATAGAACCTTGAATTAATATTACATACATTAAGGAATGAAATAGAAAATAGAATACGTGCGGAGAAAGGAATTGTGAGACAATACTTACAGAATATGTGGAACAAGATTTGCTTGTTTCCTATTGCAAAATGCAGTCAAAGAGAATTCACGTCTGCTCTCCATGGAGAGTTCAAGGAAGGTAAGCCCAAGATGAAAAATAACTGCTTGCACAAAAATAAATAGATATAAATGAGCAGTGGATAAACTTACGCTCAAAACTGAAGATTCATACATGTTAAAGCAATCAAGTCCTGGAACAGCCTTTCCAATGGGAGTAGTAGAGGCAAGAAAACATTAGCTGTTTTTCATACAGACTTTGATAAGTTTAAGAAAGGGTCTATATGGCACTGTGCCTTCAACAGCAGAAAACTACTCAGTGATGCAGGAGGTTCCTTATAGTCCTAGGAAACCTGTTTTTTTTCCCTTGGGTACAACAGCTCATAAAGAATTTGGACTTCCACTCTTTCCCTTCCAGCTGATCCCTGTTACAACTTATTGGCTGTGAAAAAGGAGTCCCTGAGACAGTACAGAATATGACCACCAAGAGCCACAGTGATTAACGCCAGAATGAGGAGGAAATAAGAAGCCAGCAATGTGCTTCACACTTCATCCTGCAGATGTGGACCGACCCAAGCAGGATATACCCCAGATGGGTCTTGCCTGCCCAAGAAGGTGACAGGCATGTCACCCCAGCCACGGGGTTCTGGTTCAACTAAATTTCACATGAGACTCCGGCAAAAATGTTGGTCCAAAACCAGAGGAAAACAGCTGTCGATAAAGGGGAATGTGATTGCCCTTCTAGCAGCAGCATTGCTACATCAGCTTAACTGCAACTTCAAACCTAAACACGTGCTGAATGTGGGCTAATTCAGTGCAAGACCAACTTGGGTAGCTCTGCTGGGTGCTTATAGCACTGGAGCTCTGGGGAGTATTATCTTGAGACATCCAGACACTGCTCTGAAAAGTCACAGCTTAGCCCAACTGAGTTTGTTAGCTGACCCCAGCACTCCTGGTGCAGATCTAGCTGCAGTAAAGACACACCTGAAGATGAAGATCCTTGGCTGGGTGTGATGACTTTTGGGCATGGAGGTGAAGAGGCTAAAGATGAAGAGCTAGACTCTATGAATCTGAAACACCACTTTTTTTTTTTTTTCTCAGCTAGGCCACAGCAATATAAATCTCCTGCTGTAGAGCATATAGATCATAGCTTTTAGTGTTGTAATAAAAGCTGTGTACGGTCCCTTTTTTTTCTACCTTTCAGATACATGCATCACGTAATTCTTAAACCCATCTACCAAAGCAGCAGTGGGCTTCTGAAATGGAATTAATCTTCTTTTTTTTCTATTTTTTTAACACATTGTTTTGACAAGAGGCAATTTCTGAATTGAAAAGAAAGTGATTTCAAAATTAAATAAAACATTTCTCCCCAGTCCCATACTTCATAAAGGCAGGAACGTTTAGATGCAGCACAAGGGTTTACCTAAAATTTCCATTTCTCTTTACTTCCACAAGGTCCAAGATAAACAGTAACCTAATAAAAGTTGATAGCATGGGCTCTGTTCAAGTGAAACCACTTTATAACTTGACCAAGTGTGTTCTCTGCCAGGAAATGATTGCTTTTCCAGTTCAACCCAAGAATGTTGCTCTGCCTTATGTCTGCTGGCAACAAATTCTCTGTTTATGGTTGGGCTAAAAAAGGAGGATTCAAAGGCTAAGTTAGGCCTCAGATAATGGTGCTAGGATTAAGATTTGGTCCTAGATTTTACCATACCTATCATACTGGTTTGTGAGGATAAGCAGACAGACAAGGAACTGACTACATCACATTACATACTTTACTAAGCTGCTGGTTTTCATCCCCTTATGCTTATTCACTACATCTCCATTCAAATCAAAATCAGGTCTACAATAATGAAACCACAAACAGGTATGATTTATTCAACTTCCTATAGAATGTTAACAATATTACATACTCTCCTGTCAAAGTCACTGGATCCTCAGAGATTTCTTGTAAGAAATATCTTTGTACCTTACTGCAGAAGATCTTTCCTGATCAATACAATGCAAAACCAGTGCTGTAATTGGTAAATGTCTTGAACATACCACACCACTAACCTTTAATGAAGAGAAGGAAATTGGTTCCGCCCAAAGGAGAAAGACATTGAAGCTACATAAGAGGTACTGCTGCAGGACACCATGCAGCGCTCTCTCCAGGGAGACTTGTCGTGGAACATGCTGCCCTGTATCTCTAAGACAGACAGTGAAAACTAAAATTAAACTATTCCCTTATCCTGTACCCAAAAGCAAAGTGCCTCAACATTAAGCTACATACTCTACTCTGAATGGGAATTTATGGGAATTTCCCAGGCTTGAGGAATTATGAAGAAAATCTAGTATAGGTCAGAGTGCTAAAGACAGAGTTACACTTCTGAAACTTTCCGTAACCACCAAACAGCCTAGAATGTGAATTGTGCTGCACAGTCACACTCCATTTATTGTTCTACCCAAACATTGACTTCTTCACTTAGAGAAAAAAAAATATACAATTTTTTTTCAGAATAAAATCCTGTTGCAGGCAAAACTGTATGGAGCTGGGGAATTTTACTTCAGTTGCCATGCAATACAAACCTCTGATCACTGATTTGAGCATTGAAAAAGGGGACATAAACTATTAAGCAAACACTTACTTAAAGAAATACCCTCTTCCTTCCCCAGTCTCCATTTCCCTAATTTTCACCAAAAATTAAACTCAATCCATTCATATGGCTCTGGCAAGGTGGCAGGCAATAAAGGAGGCTGAAGGGGTGCACATAACGGATTTTGTCTGCTACGCTGTGCTTAGGATTTCTGCTGCCATATGCTTAATAGTTTGCTACAGCTTCACATGATCATTTCTGCCCTTCTCTCTGTTCCTTGGTGCCCCTGCCCCTGCCCCAGCACAGGCCGCCTGTGGGCTGCAGTCCCTCAGGAGCCTTAGCCTGGGTTGCTCGTGGGCTGGGTCTTTTGGGGCTGTCCTGCTCCAGTGTGTTCCACCCATGGGTCTCCCAGGAGTGGTCCTGCACCACTGCTGCCCCCTGCCTAATTACAGCCTATAACATACGTGTGTTCAACTTACTACTCCCACCCCTGCAAAGCACATCTTTAACACTAGGTTACAGGAGTTAACATCATAACAGTCTGGACATATTTTCATTAGAGACCTTTTGGAGCAGAATCGTTTCAGGAGGAAATGCCAGAACAGGTGCAAGAACAGTGACGGATGAGAGAAATTGTCATAAACAACACAGCTATGGAAAATTTAGATGGATGTGCCCAAGCAAGAAGGGCAGAGGAGCGGGGAAACAGTTTCAGTGAACTCCTACAAAGAAAAGTAAGATAAGCAGAGGGCTGGAGCACCTCTCCTATGAGGAAAGGCTGAGAGAGTTGGGGTTGTTCAGCCTGGAGAAGAGAATGCCCCGGGGAGAGCTTAGGGCAATCTTTCAGTACTTAAAGGGGACCTACAGGAAAGGTGGAGAGAGACTCTTTACCCACAAGTGTAGCGACAGGACAAGGGGTAATGGTTTTAAACTGAAAGAGGGTGGATTTAGATTAGATATCAGGAAGAAATTTTTCACTCTGAGGGTGATAAGGCACTGGAAAAGGTTGCCCAGGGAAGTTGTGGAGGCCCCATCCCTCTAAGTGTTCAAGGCCAGGCTGGATGGGGCTTTGAGCAACCTTGTCTAGTGGAAGGTGTCCCTGCCCATGGCAGAGGGGTTGGAACTAGGTGATCTTTAAGGTCCCTTCCAACTCTAACCATTCTATAACTCTATGATTCTAAGATGTGAACATCTAAACTGAAATGTCCTTTTACCAGGCTACCAGAAAAACAATTTTATCACCGAGTATCTTATATACAAGGCTCAGTTGTTAAAATAATTCCATGGTATCACGGCTTACCTTCACAGCCTCAGCAAAAACGCCAAGCATAATTACAGACCTTTCAACAGTCTCCAATAGCTTCAGTGGGGAAAGCAGAACAGAGTGAGCTTTCCATCCCCACAGTTCTTCAGGTAACATTTTTGACTGCTCACAGATGAAGCAGATATGCAAGTCTATCCCTGGAAAAAAATACTTCCTCCAATTTAATACAGCTGCAGAAAGCATCCAGAACTGAGAACACTATTAGAAGTAGTCCGGAGTTGTATTAAATCAAAAAGGACCAGAATACCATTATGCCAAATCTGTATCAAGTTATAGAATTGACCTGGTTTATAACAACTGTGTTTACAATGACATAGCACCAGAAAAAAAACTAGACTCTTGAAGTATTAACATGAAGAATGTAACAGACATTTGGGTGATGAATGTCTAACACACAATTCAAACAAACACCAGCCTTCTTAAATTGATGCTTGGAGGCCTTCATTTAGCTTAAACAGTTTACTTCCAAGTCCTTCTGCATTACTCAACTTGGTAATGCAGACTACCCCTGGGAAGGTACCCTCATATAGGCTTAGGAGGAGGACTTTTGTTAAAACAAGCTCTTCTTGGACACACTTCTGCCCGTATCTTGTCTCAGTTCTTACTAGAATTTTTTAATTGTTTGCAACATAAAGCTTTTTATTGCAAATGAAGAACAAGGAAAAATTATTTTTGGGTAAAAAGACTACTTGTAGAATGAAGAAATATTTTAGCCTTAACCTAAGGAGCCAAGATTTAGTACCAGACAATAGACAGACTACACAAATATCTTCAGAGAAAGGAAGATGTAGAGACCTAAAGGAAGCACAACTGTCAGAGGAATTAATACATCAGCTGTGTTTTTCTAGAGGCCTTCACATACAGAATAACTGCGCAAAATGAAATGAGACTCTCTCAAGTACAGGGACAAAAATATAGCAAAAAGTATACTTGCAGGCAGAAAGAAAAACAGCAGAATAGTAATACAATACTGATATTTTAGAGACACGAAGATAAAGGCAGAAGAAATAACACCTCTGGTGTATGAAGGGGTTTTAGGGTAAAGAGAATATTCAATCTAATTATTTTAAAAAGCGACTTAATGGACTCAGGAAAAGGTGGAAACTATATAATCTTAAAATTCAACATCTTATAAAGAGAGAATGTAGCAATATCTCTGCAATGTGATGCAGAGGAGGACCAGAAAAGATTTAAAGCCAAAACTGAAGAGAGTGGGAAGAGAAAGGGGGAGAGAAAGGGGAAGAGAAAGAGGGCTGTGAAGAGAAATCACAAGGATTTAAGAAGGAAAAATGATGCCTTATTTTAGACAGTTGGAAAGGGCAGCAGGTTAGCTATAAGAGATGTCAGAAACTCTGTTCTGGAAACTGAAGCAATCTGATCTGATGACCATACTAACAATACTAGTAAATAGAAAGATTTAGAAAACGGATTTAGAAGAGGCCCAGCTAAGAAGTGAAGTTACTGAACAAAATTGGTCCTGTTTTACCTCAAACCAGGACAACATCTTAACCGGAAAAATAAGTGAAGGTTTCAAGAGTATTTAAACAGAGCCCTGGGAGACATGAAGATTTTTAGTCTATTTTTTTTTTAAAGCTATTAATCAATAACATTAATATGACTAGGTTAGTTGTTGAAAAACTGGATATTATTGCTTCAGATCTACTCACAGTTGAGTCACAGGCAATTTCAGTAAAGTCAGAGTCAGTACAAAAACCTGTGGCTACAGACATCCTACATTTTTAATCTCAACATTTTACTGATACATTGTTAGAGCCTGCTGGTTGTTGCAGTCAAGCACCGCATGCCCATCTATACAGCCCTGATTTCTGCAGCTAGCAACCATATAAGGATTTTGCTGCCTGTACACCTAAAGGACTTATCAAAAGCGGATGGCACAATAATTTCTATAAGAAAATGAACTCCTATAACAGCATATATATACACTGTATTAATGCCTATATAGCACATGGGAGTCATCACATTCATGTATTCCTCCCATTTGAAGATGCTCAGCTTCTTCAGGGATATCATTGTATGAAAGCAGATTATTATTTCTCCAATTGGTGTGTACAGAAATATTCCCAATGTAAGAATTCGTGCCTGGTGTGAGCAATATCCTGATGATGCTGGGTTCTATATTTCAGCCACCAACACAGGATCTGCTAGAAACAGTCTACAGCACAGAGGGCATAAACATTAGCCTCAAAGCAGCTACTCAAAGCCCTGGAAGGAAAGCAGAAAAAAAAAAAAAACTTGCTTGGAAGAAGAAAACATCCAATAAATTTGCGGAGGTATAGCTTGTGCAGTTGAGACGTGTTGGAACCTGTCCAGTGAAGAGCAACAAAGCTGGTGAGGGGTCTAGAGAACAAGTCTTATGAGGAGGGGCTGAGGGAACTGGGGTTGTTTAGTCTGGAGAAAAGGAGGCTGAGGGGAAACCTCAGCTCTCTACAACTACTTGAAAGGAGGCTGTAGTGAGGTGGGGGTTGGTCTCTTCAGGTGATAGTACAAGAGGAAATGGCCTCAAGTTGCACCAGGAAGGTTTGGATGGGATATTAGGAAAAATTTCTTCACCAAAAGGGTTATCAAGCATTGGAACAGACTACCCAGGGCAGTGGTTGAGTCACTATCCCTGGAGATATTTAGATGTGTCAATGTGGCACTTAGGGACATGGTTTAGTGGGGGTCTAGGTAATGTTAGGTTAATGGTTACACTCGATGATCTGAAAGGTCTTTTCCAACCTAAATGATTCTATGATTAACCTCATTAAATTTTGCTGTACAACACACACAGACTTCACAAAGGGCATTCCTTTTCTGCTAGAAAATAAAAAATATCCTTCGTTCTGAAATTAAGAAACTGCCCCTGAAATCAATGTATTTTTCATTTCTAGAATGGATTATTTAATTCTACTTATCTGAGGATAAATGCCAGTTCCACCAGGGATCTGAAACTCATAAGCCACATTCACAAACTAGGATGGTTATGAACATGGAAGACCAGAGTTCCTTGGGCTTCATTTGCTGCTTATTATTTCAGGATGAATTTGAAGTTCTGACTTACACTGCTCTCAAAAGTTAAGTGAGAGTTTAATGCAAAGAAAAATCATAAGCCCACTTATCAAATATTACTTCTAAAACTCTATGTCACAGGACATCATGCAGTTATATCGTATTCAAATCTAAATACAAGAGCCATCTCTTTGATAAAACCTTCCCTTATAATGGCATCTTACCATAAACAAGAAAAGTCAAGTGAAAACAGTAAGGAGGAAGGAGACAGCAAGGAACTATGAAGGAAGGACCATACACACCATTTGACATGATTCACAGTAACTTCCACTGTGGGACTACGGTTAGATACAAACACGCTGGGTACCTTTTGGGCATATAATACATTGACAGTGACAGCTGGCTCTTTTGTAGGGTGAAGTGCACCTGTATCAGTGAACTTATTTGAGAAGCGTAAGATACAGAGATGCATTCCATGTTTTCCAGTTAGTGTACCTTGACAGAAGTCTATTGACTTCAGCGAGGCTTTATGTTAAACTCATACAACTTGAGGATCTCTTCAGGATACAGATCCTCACCAATAACCTCTCCAGTCATAGAGTCCAAGACAAGTTCATAGCAGACAGAATCACAAATGAACCTTCTGAACACACATCATAAAGCAGCACTGAAAGAAAAGATGACCTTTGCTTTTCTTACAGAACCAGATTTCTTAAATTCTAGGTAACATGACAGATGAGCCACTTCATGTAAAAGAGCGCAGGACAAAAACAGACAATGATTCCCATCCCACCAAGCCCTCTGCAGTTTATCTTCCTACACAAGAGTACTGTTTGTACTACAGTAGCTGAATTTTTTCTGCAGAGTTTTGCGGTAATGCTAACTCTTTGAATGCTGATGCCTAGAAAAGGAAACATAAAATTCTATGGAGAGTTTTGGGATATCATTTCACAAGTTTAAAATGAGAACCAGTGCAAGGCTAGTTAATAACAATGTTAAATCATTTGAACAACAGTGAATTCATATGTCTTTAAACACCATTTTAAATATTTCAAGATACACGATCTCACAGGAAGAATGTAAGGCAGAATTTATTTTTTTTTTCATTTGAACTATTTAGCTTTCCCCCAATGTCTGTTGTCCTGTATTTCCTGGAAGGCAGCATACCTCCATGTTCCATATATAATCAGGTCTCCAGAAAACAAACCCAAAACTTTAGCAAGACGTCCCTGTGAATCTATATTCTTAGTTTCAAACAAACTAGAGTGGAAAAGAATACAACTGCTCTTTCCTAATCTCACTTCTTATTTTTTTCTTTCTTTCTTTCCAAAAACAACAAAAACATCATAATCTGGGACGAGGAAAATTATTTTTTGAAAGAAAAACATGGGACTCTGATAAAAGTTTCAGTCACGCTATAGTTCCAGAAAAAAACCCTTATATTCATAAGACTTTTTATTGTGGTGACATGACAGGAACTGAAGGTGGGAATAATTTTTAAAACTTGACTTACTTTAAATAGCTTATTATAACTTCCAGTACATCCTCCATAATGTGGCCTTTATCCTGGAATATCACAATGTAAAGCTAATAAAAACAATTGTTTGCAGGATTGGGACCTAAATTCTTCCAATAATTTTTGTACTGTTAGTTGCATTCATGTTTACATCCTTATATCATAAAGGTGTTCAGAACCTAGTAGTAAGAAAAAACTAACAGCAAAAGAGAAATAATGCACACAAAATGGTCATTTATGCATACCATAACAATAGCTGCTAAATTTAACTGTACATTGATAACTTCCATCTGTACCAGTGAATATTAAAAACACAAGCAATCTAGAAAGAAGTAATTGTGTCTCTGGCAAAAGTGTGCAAGACACCCATAACAGAGCAGAAAGTATTCAAGAAGGGTTGCCTTTTGAATTAAATCTACTTTTTAAAAAACAGCTTTTTCTTGAAGAAAAACATAGAATTCCTAATTGAAAATCCCCTTCCTCCTCCTCCCATGGATGCTCATTATGTGAGTACATCCTGAATACTTTTATGGTGCCTCTTCATTCTACCTCTTCTCACTAACTAAAGTAGGCAAAGACAATACCTAAAACCAAGATGGAAGCTGTTACCTCATTTCTGTGGTCTTCTTGTCATCAGTCTGTGACTCCCAGGTTTCGCACATATTCAGCAATGGTGCAGAGCTGTACAGTGTGAACAGGAGACTCACCAGGTATTGTGACACTCCTGCCACAGTAATAGACCACATCTGATGCACAGCCTACAGTGAGCTATGGGCCTCTCTCCTTTGGGAGGCAATTATCATCTGTAAATCACCACAAAGAACTGAAGAAACATTCTAATTCCTCTTTCTCATCTAAAATAGATTGCTGCACTAGAAAGAACTGGGGAAATGAAGCAACAGCATTCAGGATATGGGGACGTATTCTTCTGCTTAGCTTGCAATGAAGGCAAGAAAAGGTAAGACTCAATGCTCTCCACTCTTCATTTGCACCTTGAAGGAGCAGGAAACGTTTTTGGACTTGCATTCAAGATCTAAATACTTAACTTTTAAATTACAGTCTTCTGGAAAGGTAAAATTATTTTTCTGTAGCACAAGAAAAATTAAGTTATTTAATTACAACAGCTAACATTTTACAGTGGAATTCCTTGGCTGACATAACTAATTGCACTGTACTCTGTTCTTTTATTTCCAATGTAAGTTGTAAAACTGCTGTCTGAACCCTTCTACGTGGTGATGAACACCCTTGATTACTGTCTGTCATCAGCAAGGACCTAAGTATGGCTCTATTCTAAACCTTAACAGAAAAGTGCTTGTGATATTCCCCACAGTTCAGGGGAAATTTTAATTCAATGGTTTAGTTCTTAGGGTGATCAAAGACATGCCTATGAAACAACACAGCACAGTGACCAGTATAAAAATCACTCAAGCCAGCACAGTATCACTCTTGCTGGGGGTGGGGGGAAGCAGCTGGAAGACTTCCACTGCTTTGCAGGCATGTAATCACAGCCTTGTCCCCTCACACTGGTAAAGAACACAAAAACTCTTGTTCTGAGCTCAAGCTATCCCTGAAAGCCAAGCCAGAAGATGGATTTTGTTCCCTAATGCCCACCAAATATTTATTGACTACCTGCTAATAAGTAAAAGCTGGATCGAACATTAAAGGCAGTGGAGTTACACAGATGTAGCTGCAGCATAATACACCATTCTCAATAGCACGTGAAATGTAAAACTTATGCCTCGACCTAAATTCAGGCCTAACTTGCAGAGCTGGTAGATTTGTGTGTGTGTGTGCTTATGCACATATGGTGGGGTGTGCACATGTGGTTTGGGGTGTGTGTGCTTCTGAATGGGTGTAGGTGTGCATGCAGGGTGGGTATGTGTGTAGAAGGGTATGTGCATGGGGGTGTAGATGAGTGGGTATTTGCAGATATGTGTGTGCAAGTATGTGTGGGTACAGGGGCACATGGGTACAGGGGTGTGCATGTCTGTAACTCTATATGCAGGTGCATGAGTGTGTGGAGGGATGTATAGGTGCATGTGTACATAGGTGCATATGTGTGAAGTGTATGTGGGTTTCATAGAATGGTTGGGGTTGGAAGGGACCTTAAAGATCATCTAGTTCCAATCTAGACCAGGTTTTACGCAAAGCCTCATCCAGCCTGGCCTTGAACTCTTCCAGGTTTGGGTCATCCACAACTTCCCTGCGCAATCTGTTCCAGCACCTCACCAACCTCATAGTGAAAAACGTATTCCTAATATCTAGTCTAAATCTACCCTCTTTCAGTTTGTATGAGTGTGCAATGGGGTTTGTGTACAGTTGTGTACGTGTGCATGGGAGTACCTGTAGGTGCATGTGTGTGGAGTGTATGGGGGGGCATATGCAGAAGACTGTTATCCTGTGGCTGACTAGGGGTGTGTAATGCAGTACATAGGAAATGTGTGTGTGTGTGCGTGTGTGTAAGTATGGGGTGTCACAGGGAGGTGTAAAGATGTGTGTGCAGGTGAGGAAGTATAGAAGTGTTTGTGCAGGGGTTTGTTTGTGCTGACGGGCGTCTGTAGGTAAGAGCGCAGAGGGGTGGGTGTGGGTGTGGGTGTGCATGCACACACACAACATTATCCAAGCATATGTATTTAATGGAATATAGATTTTCAATACAGAAGTCCATTTTCAAATAAGCCCTTTTGACAGAATTTAATACTGACTTATACTTAAAGCTAATATAGAGATTGCTGTGATTTCTGTTACTTTTACCACAATCTGAAGAATTATGAATATACACACTGAGTATTTACAGATTATCCACTGACATTGATTTATTTAATTTCACAAGGAAACTGTGAGCAGCCAATTTCTTTGAGAGACTTCATAGTCCTGGTGTCTCTAGTTTAGTGTCTTACATTAGCCTTGGATTTATCCAGAAAGGGAATCTTCTACATTGTCCAGCACCAATGTCATTTTATAACTCAGCATTTTATAATATATTACCATGTTCAAGGGAGAACTGTCTTCTGAGAAACTATTACGTTGTGCCTCCTAGTTTGATTTTTAGACTGCCATCTATTGTGTAACTGAGACCTTACTACAAAATACATTAAACTAAGCCCAAGTTCTCATAAATATTCCCTTTAATATACAGTAAAAGAAATATCTGGATTTGAATTCACTTGATGTTACAATTAAACCTCATTTCTAGGCTTTAAACATACCATATTTGAAAAAAATCATGCATCCAAAGCCTTCTCTGTTCAGGAAGAAGCTACAATATTTCGGTACAGAAGGGAAATAAAGAGTATGGAAGCACAACTTCTAGCAAAAGAGGTTATCTGTGTACACAAGAAAAAGAGACAGACAACATTGAAGGCAGCACTGCTCCCAGTGCCAGTATTTTTCAAGGGGAAGAAAATCAGAGCATCTGAAACTGAAGATGCATTTCTAAAAAGGTGGCTATAGGACCCTCAGCATGGTACGAGAGGTGGGCACAGGAACTATGCTGTAACTTTCAGCAACTAGTTCTACTTGCATCGCTTTGGGAGCTATCAAAACATATATACATCTTAACTAAATAGCATAAGGAATTATTGACCTGAGTGACAAGGCAGAAAATTTACCCTATCTTGCTTTATACCGTAAATGTTTCAGTTGTCAGGCAGTTCCTGCTAAGTAATAAGGACAGGATGTTTACCACAGAGCACCTGTAACCACTTCAGCTAGGGTTACTCCATAGCATTACCTCAAGGAGCTCCAGGTGCAAAAAGATCTACTCTGCCAGAAGTATGATGCTGTGAAACCTCCAGACTATACAAGCTCCAACAGCTCTCTAATAAAGACACGGGAATGGGACCCTCTTTATACGTGTCCCATCTAGACCCAAAAGATACTGACTAGCCAGGCTTCTCTTCCCATGTTGCTGATTTTCTCACTACTGAGCAGTGGCAAGTACTGCCAAGTAAATACTGCTCACATACTATATTTTGCCTTATATTGAGGATCATGGATCTGACATCCTGACTTTGAACAAATGCTTACTCAAGATTATTTTTTTAACATTCAGAAGGATGTTGTTTTTTTTTTTTTGACGAAGAACAAGGAAACAAAGCAATGAAATAACCATAATGCAATTTTGGTGATAAAAGAGGCAGATGGGTAAGGAGATAAGAACATTTGACCTTCTTAATCAATAATAAAGAAGGAAAGGGCAGATAAGCATCACTCCTCCTTTTCAGAAATGTTGTGTCTCCCTAGACAAGCATTGTGGATGGGTCCCCAAGTTTGAGGGGAAAGTAGTGGTAACTTCAACAGGAATACAAAGAACCACTCTTTCTTCTTGCCAGAAGTCTCTTATCCCACAGCCCATGAACGAATAGTTATGATCAGTGGTAACAGATTAATTATTTACAGTGAAGTGTAAATCTCTAGTGAGGAACAAATTTACCACTACAAAAAGAATATCACTAGATAACACTGCAGCTTCTTTCACTTGGAAGGCAGGTTGTAATTGCATACCCACAAATTTTTTTCATCAGAAAGTGAAATCAAGG
This sequence comes from Anarhynchus alexandrinus, assembly GCA_008711295.1. Taxonomy (NCBI): domain Eukaryota; kingdom Metazoa; phylum Chordata; class Aves; order Charadriiformes; family Charadriidae; genus Anarhynchus; species Anarhynchus alexandrinus. The sequence continues at coordinate 1,351,513 of VUYV01000228.1, read as the reverse complement.
GTCAAGTTAGACAAGTAAGACATAAATTTTTGAATGATAACATAAACTGCTATCTTTCAGAAAGCACTTAGTCCATCAGATTTTTTTTTCTTATCACTCCGGTACATGCCATGCAGGTCCTGACAAACTTTGTCTTTGTTGTGGAAGAATCTAAAATGTGTTAGATGCTTTTCAACCACAAAGCAAAACTACAAATTCTTGTGCCGAGGACTATAACTAGGACCTATTGCTGAACCCACCTGAAACCCACGTAATTATCACCACTGAGGCGCTGCTCAGATACACTCTAGTAGGAAAGGCCAGGCTGTGTCAAACCAATGATCCACCTTCTCAAGTACCCGGTCTCCCATGGTGGTCTGTGTAAGTCATCTTGAAAAGAGTATTAAAAAATAAAGCGGAGTTTATAATTGTGTCTCCAGTATATTCTCACACCTTTTACCTGCCTGCACCTGAAGGTCTTCCTGAGCTAAATGTGGTTTCTTGGTGTTTAATAGCTTCTGGAAATTCTAATGACCCCATAACATGCAGACCTGTAACAAGATGTACAACTTTTTCCACTTGACATCTTTGAGAGATAATTGATATCAAAGACATGAAAACATACAACTGGCCACATTGCACCAGATGAAAGGACCGTTTAGCCCAGTGCTCTGCCTCTAAGAATAGCCAAAACCAGGTTCATATATGACACTTCCCCTTAATAGTCTTTTGGCTTCAAACTATTTTCAGGGTCAGGAAGTTCCTGAGGTGGATGTGTGCTCAGTAACTCTCTATAGATTTCTCTTCCATGACCTTGACCAAAGCTCTCCCTGAAACTATATTTTGGCAACCAACATCCCCAACATCCTTTGGCAACCGGTTCCACACCTTTATTATCAGATGCATGAAGACTCATCTCCTGCTTGGTAGGAGTTGGTTCCAACAGCTTTATTTGATGCCTCTTAGATATGCCGAGCATGGAACAAACTATACTACTTCTATGTTTCTTTAAAAAGAGAAATGTGGACACGAAGAATATCTTTCAGGAAGAAAAATTAAAATTAACAAAGTAGATATATGGTCAATGCCATTTTGATACTATAATTACAGAAACTATACCTGTAAGTTGTTTTTGCAAATGAAATAGGCACAAATACCATGTTCTCAAACAAAAGAGGTGTATAAAAGAACAAGACCATGCCACTTTTGCTACATAATCTACAACAGCACTTCACTAAAACTAGAGAGAACGTGAGGTGTCTTTGTGTGCTCTGAAGTGAAAACTAGATTAACTTCTGTTTCAGCAGAGAGGAGAACCTAATAACCAAATCCTGGGCAGAGAGTCAAAAAATACATTAAAATACAGATACCGAAAACACACACTGTACAGGATCCTGATGATATCCATACTTCTCAAGAGCAAGGCATACCTCAAAGCCCATAATGATTCAAATATGGAACAACAGCACTTAAAACTTTAATGTAATAAAATATCAAGTAATTTTTAGGGAACAAAAAATGAAACAAAACTCCCCCCTCCTTTGGACTGATTCCTGGCGCCACTGGTTGAACAAGGAACCACAAGCAAAGCATATTTACAGCAAGCTTTCCAGACTGCGCTGCAAAAGCCAAGAACCTCTTCTGTAAACTGAGGCCTCAATCCACCCCACACACTTCAGATTGCAGCTATGTGTATTTAATATAGCTTCACATTCACATTTTTATTTTTCTCGTTACATTGTTTATATTACTCTGCATTAATTTCCTCTTTGTAAAATCCCCTAAACTGCTCATAAAACTGCCTTAAAAAGAAGTAAAATGATCCAGCCTGGAGATCAAGGAAGAGAAATGGGGCCATTTTTCACTAGAGATGTAAAGAACAGAAAAGAAAAATAATGTAGCACCGATTGCTGTACAAGGCCTGCCAGAAGGCATCTCTTGCATCCCAGGATTTGTCCCAAAACAGTACAGGATGGTTTTTGAGAGAAAGCACCTATAGTCATATTTTAAAAGGTATTTCTGAGCATGGAAATACAGGTATGCATGATCCTCATGGAAGTTTAGCAGAAACAGGGAAGCCATATACAACCAAATTTCGATAAACCTCACAGGTCTGAAAATCAAGTCAGACATCCTGAGTTCCCTTGGTAGCTGTGAAGATGTATCCCTGTGCAACCTGACATGAAGACAGAATCACTCATATGGAAAATGAGGTAAAGTGTAAATAAGTAACACGTTGAAAAATAACTGCCACAATCCAAAAATCAAGAGGAAAAATCTTAAAACTTATATTTATCATAAAGGAATATATAGGCAACAGAGATGACTGTGCTCAAACAGCTATTCCATATAGAGATTTACCCCTAAGTCCCTATTTTCATAAACCTTTTCTGGTTAAAAAAAAAAAAACAAAAAAACTTAGGCTGATGACAAGCCCACTTGGCATGTGCTGCTACAAATATTGCAAAGTTTCCATTTCTTTCTCTTTAAAAAAAGCACAAATATAGTCCTTTTATGTTCCCATCTAAGTAATCTCTTCCAGGTTCCACAGACCCATCCCCACGAGTAAGACTCAAAGTCTGCTGTTACGAGCAGAAAGGATAAAACTGCCCTTTGGCAGAAGTACCATTTTTGTGTAGTTAGACTTTTGGATTTCTACCATTTCCCCTGTTGGCTTCCATTCTTCCCCCCATCCCTGCTTGCATGCATACTGGACCTTTAGCTTGCACTGCCAAACAACATCCCTCCATAGAGAACATCAGGGGAGACAAAAAAAGAGCAGTAAAAAAAAAATAAAATAATCATAATCAATTTTGCTTTTCAATGTTGTGTAACAAAAAAGCCATAAAAGCACTTTGAGTCAGCAGAAAACAGTAGGTGAATTACTGTTTATCCCCTAGAAATTTTCTATCTTCTGCCCAGAAGGCAAGCTAAGACACCCACTGGAATTCCATCTATACTGCTCTGGCTTCACTTTCCTTGGTTGGCAAAGTCACCATATATGTTTGATAGAAACATTTAAAATCATACTCCAGAAAGCTGTTAATCACAATATGATTATTGGAAACTTGTCATAGAACACAAATCATTCAATCTGAACCACAGCAGATATTCAAAAGCCAATAATCACCAAAATAAATTACAATTAAAGCTCTAGCTTTTTCCTCCATCCATTCTGACTTACTCTGAACTATGCCATTGGATTCTTAAACCATAACTGTTTTGCAGGAAACTTAGATAACATTAAAAAACATTGACTGGACTTCACTCTAGATTTCTGGTAATTTCAAAACTAATGATGTTGCACACCTCTACTTTTGAATAATCAATGGGAAACATTCTAAGGAGACCTGAGTTTTCACAGTGAGAACTCAGCAACTTCATGAAACTGGGTTCCTTTGAAGCACCCATAGTTGAGTATCGAAAATAACTAAGTTTTTCAGTCAAAAAATTTCTGAGGGTCGTAGGAGAGACAACAGGGAGAATAACAGGGCAATGTGCCAAACACCTGAGATGTCTATGCAGAAGTGTCAGAAGCCAGGAGAATAAACAGAAAGAACTTTCAAGTCTTTAGAATCAACCAAAATTACCACTGAATCCACATCACAAAGACTGAGCATAAATTGTAGGGCTGAAATTGGTGTGGAGGGGTGCTAAGAACTTACTGATGAAATAGACCAGGGTGAAAAAAGAGAGAAGGTTGTACATTGTAAATCAAGAACGCACACATTTGCTCTGAAGTTCAGGAAGAGTTGAGAAGCAGACTTTTAAGTATCTCTGAGCAAATAAAAAATTTGAAAAGAGCAAGGTCTTGTTGCAGACCTGCTATGGGTCACTCGATCAGAGGGAGAAACATGTGATGTTTTTCCCTTAAGTAACTAGTAGAGGCATCCAAAATAAAAGAGTTGATAGCAATGGGGACTTCATCGAGAAATCCATGGGCGAGGAGGAGAAAAGACAAAAAGGAACATACAGACAGTCCAACAAGATTTTTGAGAAGATTTCTTAGATAAGGTTGATTTATACTTAACTTTAATTAAAGAAGAGATGAGTCAAGAAACAGAAGCCAAATTAGTGGTCACAAAATGACAAATTCTTTGCTCTGTGGAAAAAAAAAGAACACTGACAAATAAAAAGATTTTAAAAACCCTGATACAATAAGGAATGTTGTATTCAGAAAGGGATACAATAACATGCTAAGGATATTGGTAAGCAGAGTGCCTGGGGATTAAAATACTCCATAAAAAGAAGTGAAGAGAGAATCTGTCCCAACACAGAAGAAACTGAAAGCACAGGAAGGGACCGATGCAGCTGTGTAAGGGCCTCTTTATAATCAGAAAATATAAAACCTATTTTTAAAACAATCTAGAAATAAGGACCTGTGGTGAATGATTAGTCATAGTATAGAGGAATTACCAAAACACATACAGGTAAAATCAGAAAGGCCAAAGCACGCAATGAGTTATAGTCAGCATGGATACAAAAGACAGTAAAAACACATTCTCTATAAACTGTATGTTTAAATAAAATATTTTAATTAGTAACCTGAATGGTAGGCTTGAGTATGAGTATCAATCTTGTAACTCCCATGCAGGACGTATCATAAGCATCCAGAGAAAGTGGCTCAGAGTCCAAAGTGACACTCACAAACACAAGGAAGGGTTTAACATCAAAACAGATGAACTTTAAAACCATCTGACATACGCAAAATTTAGTAACATTTAAAAACCATAGCAGTACAAAATGAGGAAAAACTACTCAGGTTGAAATACTGCAGAAAAACTTCTGCTGCTGCTGCTACGGACAATAAAAAAGTAGACTGTGGATGCTTAAGACTTAAAACCCAAGGAAATCTTACTGGAGCTATCATACTGAGATACCAGAGAGGATTATTTTGCTCAGCTAGATTTTGATGAGGACTGGAAATAATTATTCTGCTGATTAGTGCCAAGTTCCTTGTCCAACTTTGGGCACCACTGAAAAAACTGTGATCAACAGACAGCTCCAAAAGCAACACGAAACATGAGTCAAAGAAAAATTGCACAAGCAGGTTTAAGCATAAAAAGACATAGGTAAGCATCTGTCCAATGTATAAAAGGTTGCTATAAAGAAGACAGAGAGCATCTGTTTTAATTTCTACTATGCGAAGAAGAAGAAGAAATTGGCTTAATTTTCAGCCCAGAAGATTTGGGTTAGAAAACAGGAGAGCATATCTTATTTTGAGGATAGGTAAGCAAAGAAACACACAATATATTCACTGGAGATTTTAAGAAGCAGGATAAACATCTGTCAGGGCTAGTTTGAAGTACACATAGCCTGCTTCAGAGCATGAGCTAGAACAGCATCACCTCTTGTCCGTTTTAAACTTAAATTTTTCCCTAGACCTTTAATTACTTAATTTTCATTTTTATCCTACAACTGAATTATCTGCATTTTAAATTTTTCGTTTTAAAATAAGATGTTTAAGCGCCTACTATTTCAAAAGTTCCTTCCTAGAAAATTATTCAATAATTATTATACCAACTTCCTCTTCCTAGGTACAAGCTTGATAGAAATGAAATAGCTACCAGAATTTGTCCTGAAACAAAAAACTTGTTGGACACAAAGCAGCCATTTCATGGGCAAAGGAAAAGGCAAAATGAAAATAACAGACAGAGTAGGGGTAAGCTATGGCTAATTTGAGGTACCATTCCCCAGGTCATGGAGGAAGGCACCCACACAGATTAAGCTTTCATTCAAAGGACACAAGCAAAGCAATGAGTAAAAGCTTCTTTGTGCAGCCTAAGCAGACATGAAGAACTTTAAAACAACAGAACAAATAAGAAGAACCTGGAACTCATCCTTTTCATGTTTGAAGTCAACAACCTTCTTCTAAAGCCCTTCCTGATTTAACATGCTTGAATTTGGCTGTAATAGCCGTTAAAGAGGTGCAGTCAAGAGGTGTCTTTTCCAATAAGCAATACCCTGTTGTCTCTTCCACTCCCTCTCCCTACCTAAATGAGCAAAACTAATATGCAATTGTCAGCTCTAGACACCCACTGAGCCTAGATTAGGCCTGAAGTCATACTGGCAGGAGATGAAAGTAAATTCTGATCACAGTCCAGAGGCTGCTTTAATTTGGGAGAAGGGAGAGGAGATAAGTGGGTGTGTTAATTCCTGAACTTAGTTTTTTCCGTTCATCTTTGCACTGGAAAAGAGGTGAAGCTGGAAATCTTTTAAAGATGGGTGAATATACTGGAAAAAAGGTTTGATCACATGAGCCAACTTTCAGAAAAAGCATTCAGTCTTAGACTGCAGGCTTGCATGCACTGGAGAAAAGTGAAAACACCACCAAGTCTCTTCCTATCAGAAAAAGCAGAGGTGGAATATTAGTGTTAATATTTTGCAGAAGAATTTTTCCACTAACAAATACAAATGATTGACCAAGATAATGCAACTAACAGTAGTAAAACAGAAGTATAACAAGAATGTTTATCTTCTATATAAGTGATTATAAATTTGCAACATTAAGTGATTTATATAATTAAATAGCCAAATGTTAACATTCAAAGATACTTAACCTGCATTTATATTAATTACAGTCACACTGGTGTTTTGGTTCCCTCCCCAAAAAAAGGTTAAATAACTTGAATAAATTCATTTTGACTACAGCAAAAATTCTGTTACAGTCATTATCCTCAAAAAAAAAAAAGTTAGACGCCAGTCTGTTTCAATTCTGTCCTACCATCTTGTTAACAGAAGCGCTCTTTCACCAGTACTTTTCTATCAAAACTATCTGGTTTGTAGATCAGATTCCTCTATAATCTGTTTGAATACTTCGATATTTTCCATACTAACAACAAAATACAACAATAATTGCAAAAAAAAAAAAAAAA